>NJCR01002680.1:0-36158 GCA_002234235.1 Fusarium hostae
AAGTCTATTTATACTGTAAGATATACTGTATTTTAAGGTTTTCTATATAAACTAAAATACTTAAAAATCTTTTAAAAATACTTTTTAATAAAGTTAACTATACTATTTTAAGAACACCTTTTATTTAATTTTTAGCTAATTTATTTAAGCTTTGGAATGCTATAGGGTAAACTATTATTAGCTGCACAGTAATGCTGGCCAACTCGCTTGGGTGGCCAACTCGCTTGTGAACTACGTTATAACATCCGTCGAACAATAATCACACAAAGCCTCCTATCCAATACTGCAATTTTGTACCCTTCAAATATAAGTCGCTATTCAGACTTCTTACAGCCATGGGGAAAACAAGAAATAAGATCAAAGAGGCTTTTCATATCACTTTTTGTGTTCTCTCTCGTGTCTCGCCGGATGTTGGCAACTTCTGCATCTGTCACAAGGTGTCCGCCCTCCCGGAAGGCTGGGAAAGCAAGAGTCGGAACGACAATCATGTAGGCTGAGATCAGTAACTCCAACTTCATTTTGAAGAAAAGCTATCTTAATAGCAGATGCTACAAGACTTACATTGATTTACTAGGCTTTATATACTCCATCCAATCACTCTAGGATCAATATTGTAGCATTGTTGAACATACGTTGGTTGCATATTATTCCTTTCAAATATCCGCCGGCATCCCTATATGTCTGACTGGTGATCTACCTTGAGGTACATGCAAGTCGTATCCCGGCACTTTAATTCACGGCCGCTAGCATTCATCAATGATACTATACAGGAAATTTCAGGTTCAGGCTCCCTCCCGATACGAGTGGTGTTGCTATTTGTGCAGGTAAGAATAGCGATTTAAACTGAGCCTGGAATACACTATAACCGAATGAAGAAGAAGGTCAGGTTTCATAGAAAAAGAATTAAGGATGATTAATAACACGTATAAAATGAGTTACATCCGGAATTTCTCAACAAAGATAGAATTAAATCTTTAAATTAAAACGATAGTTACTATTTATATGTAACTAGTAGGTTTACAGTGCATTTCAGGTTCAGCTGCTAAAGTTCTATCTGTAATTCCTGTTCCCGCCTGCAAAAATAGTACGATTACTTCTGTTGGGAGGGAAACCTTACCTAAGATTTCCTGTAGATTCCTAACCGAAGCGCAAGAGTGATATAATTTGGTATATTCTTCAATATCAATTTCGTCCTTCACCTTAAGCTCACTGCCGCCTTCCCCTTTTGCTTTAGGGGCTCTCCATTTATTCTTCAATTACGGTCTCATCATCATAGACAATCCCTTGACTAGCCCCACCGCTAGCTCGTAGCTCGTATAGTAGACAGCCTGCTTGAGCTGTGCCCCCCACTCCTTCATTGCCAGTGCCTACATAAAGTCCGGATTAGTACACTGTTGCAGCCCTAAGGTAGGGTGTAGGCTAGAGAGAATAAGGGTGCGACCGAGTGTCTTGTGCAGTGCCAACAATAACAAAAAATAAATGGAGAAGGAAACAGACGACCTACACTTTTGCCACGCAAACTCCGTCATAAGTTTAACGCAAGTCGTTTTCTTGTCATGGTTCAGCGGAAAAGAGACTCTCTGGTCAGTCCAACGGCAATTCTCCATCCATCGAACGCTGTACTCGTAAAGCACTCCACGGGACCCTTTCATTACCGCTTTAAGCTTTTTGCTTTCGGCACTCATAATAGCACCCCGAACCTTGTCTTTATCGCACCAAGCACCAGCCGTGTATTTCACATCCGCATATGCTACTTCAGCGTGGCCTGGGAAGTCCTTTACAAGTCCACATTTGTGATTCCGAGCATCAGGAAAACCGTCCGTAGTCGTTGCTTTGGGCGGTGTTTTGGTGGTGGAAGTTCGAATGGTAGTCAACGTAGTCACTTTGGCTGTGTCAGTCCGGGTGGCGGTTTCTCCTTTAGCCCTGGACATGCTTGAACCGTCCTTCACTGTATTTGACGTGGCCGCCTGCTTTGTCTTTCCTTCCGATGTAGTTGTTGATTCATCTTCCGTCGTCTTGCTCGGTCGACTCGTTTCTACAGCTGTAGTTGACCTCTCTCCAGATTTCATCGTAGTAGAACCGTGGGATGTCGTCGGTTTTGTGTCTTTTTTCGTAGTTCTTGTATTTGACAACGAACCTGTGTTTGATCCTGCTCTAGTCTCTGTTTTGGATTTGACATTCGTAGTCGAAATTAACGTGGTGGTCTCTTTTGTAACTTCACTATCCTTCGCAGTCCCTGTTGCCGTCGGATAATCGGAATGTGTTGTCTGACGCGACGTCATGTCCGCCTCGTTCTGGTCCCGATCGGACGTTCTCTGTTTCTGTTTTTGAGAAGCCCCGTGCCTTTCAGCTACAACGCGACGATTAGAAACCGACCAGCATTATCACATCTTATCACAAACCTGATGAAGTAGCAGCGGAAGCATCGTCCAATGTCTTTGAAGACTCGGCTATATCAGTCGCGATGGAGCCAGTCGGACGGGTTTTAGTAACATCTGCAGATGACGACGGTGACGGCACAGTTTTGGCATCCGCGGTCTTCTGATGCGCCTTACTTACTTTGCTATCACTGGATGTACATGTGCGATGCTTCTCCACTACTAGTCGGGGAGGGCAGTCATCTGTCCATGTCGCGAATTTGAGAGGTTTGGTAGACAAAGGAACATTGTAGATATTGAATTCTGAGATTTTGTTTAGATCCCTATCGAAGTTCATGTACTGAATCAGCTCTAAACTGACTCCGAGCTCTTGAACAACGAGGTCGAAACACTGATGGGGCTCTGGCTGCCAGTGACCGTAATACCAGTCACAAAGACCATATACTGAGGATATATTGAGTAAAAGTAACAGATATCTCATTGTTTCTGGATACTCCAGATCAGCGTGAATGCCTTTCGGCTTTATATCTCTTACCAAGTCACGCTGAGTAGTTGGCGTATTCGCCCTGACAGCCGTTATAAGATGCAATGCATTTCAGGTTCAGCTTCCAAAATTCCGTCTCTCATTTCTGCTCTCGGCCGCAAAAACAGTAAGATTACTCATATTGGGAGGGGAACGGGAAGTGAAATTACTTGCAGCTGATACAATAGTTTAGTTTTAGGTTCAGTCCCCCTCCCGATATGAACAACGTTGCTATTCTGAAGGGTGAGAACTACGATGAAATATGAAGTCTCGGAATGTACTGCAGTCACATCGAGTTATCCTGCCCTCATTTCCTATCTTTCCGTTCTATCTTTCGTTTTCGGTTCAAGGCTTTGATGATGAGTATCTACTATATATACACTGGTCATTATACGTCGCCGCCTAGGCTGAATTTTCGTTGCAATTCCGATTCATAGGGTCCAGGCTGATATCAGACCTCGCTTCCCCTGGCATTTCTTTCAAGATTTCTTTTCGCTGAGTCCTTGGCTGAAGCTTACCGCCCGGTCCTCCCAGGACGCTTCGATATATTTCGCCTTCCTGTGAAATCCATTGATATTTCGCAGTTCTTACTTAACACATCGAAATTCCAGTCGACAAATACACGCTGAAACACATCTTTGAATCCGATGGAATCACCAACGACTTGTCTGACCAGACGTGACACAGGCAGGGTAAGAATTTTGTAGGGTATGTCGTCTCTATGCTTCATAAGAGTATATTTATATGTAAAGAAATGCATGAACTTTAGAAAGTTCATCCGCTTGAGATAGTATAGCTGTTGAGCAGGTGCTGGGGCCGCACGCGCAAGCAGGGATACTTTAAGATTACAGCGGAAATGGTAAAACCTCGAAGGGGCAGATTTCAACAGAACACAACATGAATAAACCAATTCACATCAATGAACCGAATACACGTAATATCTGACAATAGCTTGACGTTGGCATTACCTGACGTTATGCTACCAACGAGTCATTTTCTCGTTCTGCGAACACGGTATTGACTAGAAGCTCATTGGTTACATAGGCGGATGAAAATCATCTGCAGTGACTGGCTTTCCGAAAGAATCAGCAGTGATATCAACAGTTCACCTGACCAACCTACGCTGTATCAAGTGCCATGATCAAGTGTAGTTTCAGGGGTCAGGCTGTTCGAGATCGACCGGGAAGCACTACACAAAGAGGGTAACATGTCCTTTCACTTCCGGCTCAAGCGCCAAAGTCGAGAGAGTTACGTCGCTGTCTGTTCTCAATTCTTTACTTATGCCGCCCGAGCCACATTTTGCCAGAATGCTATCGAGAAGCTTGATAATATATAGCTAAAGGAAGAGCCCAGGCCTTAGCGGCCATCTACAGTACACCCTGTCAATTAGTCTTTCTTTTCTTCTCTCTCTCGTCCTCTCGATGGTCACTCTGAAGCGGCTCCAGCCAGAGCCCAATTGTCACAAATGTTCTATTTTCTATCGTTGGCATCTGTTCTAGTGTCTCTCTCCTTTTGAGTTGGCTAAGCGAAAAAAAGCGTATCACATCCAACTCTTGACGAGATAGGTCTACACTGTACCCGTGGCACTCAAAGTTAATCTACTGCTAGAGACAGTTGAGTCAGGGTTCCCTGGCAAGTAAATTCAATACTCTGTCATAGTATAATAGAGCTGATTTTGCGAGACAATTGGCTTCAAGCAACCTCAAGAGAAACAGCTATCTGACATGGTATCGCTGACATGTAGCTAAATCCAGTTTTGTAGAATCTCCTAACACGAAGTCTAGAGGTCAACTTTAGTAGTAGGGTTACTGTCCCTCCCGGCCAAGAAGTGCAACAATCCCTGCATATCCTCTATCACTCTGGCAACTATGTCAGGAGTACCATGTATGGAATAGTAGAAGCAATAGCCCAGGCTTAAAGCACACCCAATAAATAAAAGGAAGAAGAGGAAGACGGAAATGGCTCGGCAGTGGCGTGCAACCACTGTGAGCCTGGGTATCTTCTCGAACTCGATCCACCACTTCCAGGTCAAAAACATAGTCCGTATCGTCATAATGAGAAAGGCCAAGACTAGGCAACTCATCACTGCCGACATACAACCGAGAGCCCATAGAGGTAATACTATGCGAACACTGAGGAATGCCACGACTCCCCAGAGAAAGAAGATCATGAATACTGTGATGTAAACAAGATAAGCAAAGACCTCTTGCCCTTCCGATATGTGCTTCTCGGGGAGGACTGGCCAGATGCTGTCCCGTGTGAACCAAGCAAAGTAGACAGTACCAGATGGAATCCCCAGTAACGCCCCAATCTGGACCACGAAGAGGACGAATCGCACAAGAAATAGAAGAGCCGTTACCAGATTCGACGGAATGGTAGGGCAGTTGAAAACCCTAGCGACTTGTTGTGACATGGTTGGGGTATGGAAAATAGTTTATGGATGAAAAACACTTTTGAAGTTTGTGGAAAGAGCGGCTTGCTGGCGAGACTGGCAGCACTTGTAACTTTCTTCTTCGAATGGCTGTGTTCAGATCTAAAAGGGAGATCATACCTTTTTTTTAAATATATAAGCAGTAATCCTATATGTGCATGTATTCTGCTTGCTTTATCTGATAAGTATTCGCCTTCCCTTGTTCGCAAATGAAAAATCTTGAGCCGAGGCTCCAGTTGCGCATTGGTCCGATAACAGCTATCTCAACATGGTTGGGCGCATTAACAAGGAGACACTCTTTTGGCCAACCCTATGTACAGTACAGTGCATTTCAGGTTCAGTTTCCAGAATTTTGTCTTTAATTATTCTTCCCGCCCGCAAAAATAGTACCGTTATTTATGTGGGGAGGGAAACTGAACCTGAAATTTACTGTACTTGCAGGTCTTTTCAGTCAATTGGCTGATATGAAAGGCTTATATAGGATATACACCCACTGGATTGTACACAAGGCAACTTCCTCCCACAATCACAGCTACAATTTCCCTCTTCAACTCACTTTAGACACCCTAGAGCACATGGGAGTACTTCGTGTACTTGTGAAGTGACGTACGCGTTGTACTGTAATGTATTTCTAGGCTACTGGAGGGGCGGGATCTGCGGCCCTTGGAGCATGCACCGCCAGATTTATACTGAATAGAATGGCTGACGACGGTGCGAAACAATCCTGCAGCTCCAAAATACCACTGCGTCAGCGCTGATGTTTACTTGCCACCTATTTCATATAATGGGGAATTTACGGCCGGGATCAGCAACAAAACTACAAACACTAACAGGCTATAAATTGAGGAGGCTCAGTATATAAAGAGGTCAGGTATGCTCCCTAGACTGAACTTAGCTCCTCTCTAAGTGTGATGAGTACGTGCAAACATAGTGATTGGCTTAAGCTTTGGACCAGGGGGGCTGAGACCGGATTGGAGGTCACGGATCGACCGAAGCGCTTGGTTCAAGACTTCAGACAACCATTTGACCGCCACGCGAGCTCTTTGGTACTGATAGGGAACAAATCAAAGCATTCAGTATTCAAAAAGCTGTTTTTCTCCCGATGCAGTATCCGTGCTCCGGGAAATGGCGAATTTCACCTGCTTTCAGGCGTACTTCGTGACTCACGACGCCGCCCACTGATTATTACCGATACAGACGTATTCCGAAGGTGCAACAGGACTTCGCCCTACAAGCGAAACATTTGCCACGAGATAGCGAGTAAGACTTTCAGCGCAGAAATCAAGCATCTAGCGTTTCCAGAGATTTTTGATCATGTATTACAGAAGGCCATTCTTCCGCATGCAGACGTGGTCTGTATATTTGTAGATGATATAGGGGGCATGGCGGAGTGTCTATGCAGGATAGGGGCGTGGGTGAACAAGGGTTGTGCCAATACAAGTGCCACAAGGCCCAGGATTGTCTTGCTGTCAAGCCAAGAAATGCTGAAACAAGATCGGAAAAAGCTCAAAGATTACTTGCAATGCCATGACAAAACAATTATAGAGCGTAGCTTCTCCAGCATCATGGTTTTGGGGGTACCAAAAACCTCTGGCAGAGGGCGACGAAGGCACGACCAACTAAACCGGCGGTGGCGTGTGCTTGGAAGTGAGATTTCGAGAGCACTGGAACTCAGCAGGCAGCACAGATGGAGAATCAACCATCTCTTCTCGGTTCATCATCTCACCTTCTTCTTAGATCATAGCATAAGCACAGCGAACAGGCTGTTGACGGAGCCATATGACTTCGTCCAAGCGTCCCGTCTGATTAATCCGGTCGCCGATGACTTATCCCGGCACCTTGTTAACTTTTTGAAAGAGTTCAAAACCCTGAGAGAGTTCAGAGATCATGCTGTTCCTCTGATCGCATCTAGTTTCATACTGGACCACTTCCCCCCAGGAATGCACCGTAAGTTTAGAGATGAAGTTGATTCCATCTCTTTTACGATCCACCGAACTTTCTTCCCCGTCTAACTCAGTGTAGTGTTTGATCCGCGACAAGTATTCAGAGTACTTTACAAAGATTCTTGCCATAAAGCCATCGAGGGGCTCGAAACGAGTCCTATCGGCTCTGTAGAGCTGGCGAAAGCCGTGAGTTTGATAGACTGCAGCTTCTCGTCCCAATTTGTAGATTTTCAAGCGGCGGGATCATCACGCGACTGGCATGAGCAGCAGTTAGCCGAACGAAAGGATATACTAAGCCAGTTCAAGTCTGAGGATACATGCTTCAGCTGTATAAGGCGACGGCCGCAGTATACCCTCCCGTGTGGGCATATGATCTGTCAGGTTTGTGTGCGGATATTCTCGTCAACATCCATTGCCGACCCTTGGCTCGTTGAGGTCAAGGCTTGCCCCGTGTGCACAGCCCCCACACATGACCTGACTATCATGCTGGTGCCAGATACAAGTCGACTGAGAGTGTTGAGCATCGACGGTGGCGGAATACGAGGAGCCGCACCGTTGGGGTTTTTGAAAGCGCTGGAAGATGAAGTCGGCATCCCAAACTTTGCCATTCAAAGACATTTTGATGTGAAATTCGGGACCAGTTCTGGTAATGATCTCCTCCTTATTATCATAGAAGCCAGGCTGACATAGGGAAAAGGTGGGCTAATCGTCATGAGCTTGGATATCCTGGGCTGGACGGTGGATGAATGTCTAGACTATCTCAAAATGTTTGCAAACAAAGCTTTCCCCCCCCGAAGCTGTATCCTACGTTTCATGTCCAAGGTTCCACTGCTCTCAACTTTTACGCGCTTGACTCTCTTCTTCTTCACTTTACTAACGGATAGTAAATACTCGGCCGATGGCCTTGAAAGCCTTTTAATGGACACGTATGGACTTCACAGAGGAATTACAGACTGTTCTTTCGCCTCCCATATCGGATCACACGTTGGAGTTACTTTGACTCGAGCCCGCGACGGTGCTGGGTTCATTGCTACGAACTACAACCAGGCGGGGTGCCGACCCGAGATACTAGGTACGTTCGCGGTGCAAAGCAGTATGGGATTGTGTTGGAAAACTCTGATACATCATCGCAGACTACTCACATCTGCCTTCCGGATGTGGGCAACAAGCAGTGAAGTGGTGGGAAGTGTAAGTTTTCATTGCAACCTTCCCCACTGAGCTATAGCCAAATACTGATCCCTAAATAAATAGGCTACGAGCCGCAACTTCTGCCCCTTAGTGAGTAATTTTGCATCGAAAGCTCCATACTCATACTATCTCCAAACTCAGTCCAAGACTAATGCGCCGTAGCTATTTCGACGGGAAACGAGTCAGTGGACATGGGATCTATCAGGATGGTGGTCTAGCGTTCAATAACCCAGCCTCCATCGCTTTGCGAGAGGCTGTCGCCCTGACTCCAGACGGGGCTGAGCCCAGTATTTTGTTATCGCTAGGGACGGGTTCATCTGCCCCGCTGAGAAAGTATCTCAGCATCGTATACGAAACATTCCCTTTCCGTGTGGGCAGGGCTTTGTGGCACCGAGTAAGCTCGAGAACATCGTGGAATACTCTTGTCGGACATCGAAGAAGTGACAGTGGATGTAACCTATATAGGCTTGATGATGACTCCGAAGAAGAGAATCCTCTACTCGACGACGTCACACAGATAGACCCCGTGCATCAGAAGGCTAAGGAAATAGCGAAAGGTGCCCCAATACTTCCGAGCCTTGCTTGTAGCTTTCGTGCGGCATTGTTCTATTTTCAACTTAATGAATCGCAGCCTCCCTTCTTCCGCAATGGCCGCTATGAATGCGTAGGACAAATTTTCTGCAGGCTTAGATCACCATCGGTAGAATACTGTTCATTCATGAATCGCCTATGGACTAACAAGGCAATATTTCATCTGGAAGGACAGTCTGTAGGCGTAGTTGAGGAGGATGCGTATCGTAACTTCCAGGCTGTTATCCGTTTCTCTACGATGAGCCTCGAGAAGCCGTTGCCAGTCAGGTTAATCGAAGGCGATACCTGTCACGATATAAGCGGATCACCATTCAGTATTCAGTGGCTTGTCAGAAGGCAAAAGCTAGATGCAAGCTTTGGTACACCAGAACATAAAAAGCGAAATAACAGAGAAACGCTAGAATCGCCCAGCTCGAAGCGCTTGAGGGTGAGGTATTGAAGGTAAAAATTTAGAATCAAACCTGGACTGCACTGTAGATACTCACGGTTCAAACAGAAAAGAAAGAAAAAGGAAAAAAGAAACAGAATTTCTAATTTTAGATTACTCTCATTCCGTATCAATTCGCTTTCTATTATTTTGTTCAGCCCGTGGCGCGAATCAGGAGTGACGCGTTGAGAACACATGAACACGAACCGAGGGCGCTACACTCGCTTTTAAAATATTGGACTGGTACCATTGGAAAGTATGTACAAACATAGAATGCTAGGTGTTATCCTCTATTCGTTCACCAGAAGTTCCAGCCCGCAGATGTTAAGCTGGTCGACGGGGCTACCCTGCAGGATATCAACAACCTCATCCGATGACACTGACGCCATGAACGCAAATCGACTACACAAGCGGTATGCGAAGAATCAAAGCTCGAGAATTATTACTTCTCGATTTTAAACATAAGGACGGCTATATTCTTTGTCTCTTTGTGGCACCAGACCAAAGACTTTTACTGCCCCAACGTTTGCCAAACGGAGTTCAATAGAAAGTGCATAGTATAAAAGAAATCGGTTCAACGCGCCCTTCTTCCATAATTAGTTGACGCCTTGATGGGATGGATGCTCATTCTGTCGGCTGCAGGTGCATCAAGGTTGTCAATTTTAACGTTCCTAATCAAACCAAGTTTGTACACCCAAGCTTTTGGTTGGTACAATCATAGTAGCCATTGGCTGAAGAGCCCCATCGTCAGGGCGGCGGGTCGTTTGGTGGATGAGGCAATTTTGCAACAACTGTCGCAACGCGCGTGATCATCTCCTAGACCACACCGAAAAAGCGACGTCAACAGATCAAGAATGAGAAAGTAAGAAAGCATCGGAGACATCAGTAGAACTATGATAGTCTTCAGTTGCACGTTGTAGGACATTTTGGGTTCTGTCTTCCTCCTGATTCTATTCACGTTACTATTTTTGCGGGCGAGAACAGCAATACAAGATGAAACTTTGGATACTGAACCTGGAATGCGTTGTACGACAAGTGAATACTGTAAGAATCTACTTTGTATATACATCATTAAAATACACGGCACTGTGCCATATTGTAAGCTGTAGACCGCCTTGGCTCACACGACGGCCTTGCCATATAGCCACGCATGGTGAAGATGCGAGGAATAAACTATGTTCTGTCAGGAGATATAAACGGTGTAGTTGATTGTGTGCACTCTGGAACCGTACAAATCTTGCATACTTTTCTGTGTTTCGAAGTTGGGCGAGGAAGCCCCAGGTCCCGCCACTCTCCGCCTTTGACATAAGAGGCGAAGATAATGCCATTTTCTCAGTACGTTTATGATTGGCACCCCTCGGCCGAGTGCTTGTGGACGCTCCACCTATCACCATAAGGTTCTGGTGAAGCTGGAAGGACGACTTAAGCGTAAGCTTCCAATCGGTTGCCATTCCTTCTTCATATGGGACTCATTTCAGCTCTTTCGCCCATGACCCAGTCATGTTACAGTAAATTTCAGGTTCAGTTTCCCAGCCCATATAAATAACGGTACTATTTTTGCGGGCGGGAAGAATAATTAAAGATAAAATTCGGCAAACTGAACCTGAAATGCACTATATATATAGTATTAATACGGACCGCTGAACCCTTCCTAGAGAAACAAGAATATATGTGGGTCACACAGCCGGCGTAGATGAGGTTAGTTGAGTCCCTTCCTCGCAGCTCGCGTGCATACAGCCTACAGTCATATATGTGAAACGGCACATCAGCCGTATATGTGTACCAAGTACCTCCATTAAAGAGGAGGTCAAGATCATTCTTGTTTTATGTACAGTATGTGCTGCAATCAAGTGACTGACGCTGACCAGGGTCTAAAGAGAAAGAAAGAAAGAAAGGGAGACGATGTCCAGAAGCTGGTCCTTCCCAGACTGGCTTTTGTTAATTACATGGCAATAACCTATATCGAAAATGTCCTATATGGGCCGGGAAAAGGCTCGTAATGTCGAGTAGACATAGCAAGCTAGTTCGAAAGTGGCACCATAGATATAAAGCATAGGGCAACCCCGATTGTGAACTTTTAGTGTCCGCCCTTATGTGAGAACCGAAAATGACCGTGACCGAAGAAGATAAGTCTTCGACCTCGGCCCCTGCGCCGCTGGAAGTCCCTGTTCGTATACCATATTGAGTCAGGTGGTATCTTGGAGCTTGCTGACATATTCGCCTGTAGTCCGTTGCCCACTACCCTTGCTATTATGACCCCGACATTCTGCAACCCCATACGGCCCCAGACCCCAGCACCCCGGTCCCACTACTCCCGACTGCGATTTTGGAGCCAAACAAGGCGCCGCATAACTCTCAATTCATCAGTAGTCTTCCTTCCGAGGTGGTATGGGATACAACACCCATGACGGTTCCTACCTCTGTCGGAAGTTTATTAGAATGGGACAAAAGCCCGACGACGCCGATTACCACGCCTTCTACCACGCCTACTCCTTCCCTCAGTAGCCAAAGTGCTCCAAATAGCATCCTCCTTGCGTGTGCATTGATTGGATTCGTGAGCAAGTTCTTCTTGTAACGGCATTGTTACTTGCCATCCGAATCCTGCAGGCACTACTGCATGATTAGGCTAGTACCAATTTCTATTTCTGATATTAACTGTCTTGTGGAATTCTTGGAGCTGTTCTGTGGTATTGTAGAAAGAATATAATCACAACGATTAACGACAAGTTGTTACTCAAGCGTGAAGGACCAGCTATATGAGTGGGTAGAAACTACATAAAAACATCGGTTTCTAAGAAAACGTTCTTTCTGTTAGTCTAGTGGACTATGGCGCTGAGATCCTAGTACACGCCAATATGATTTGACATACTGTAAATGCTGGTTATTAGTACAGGGATGATTGAAAAGAGAGTCCGCGTTTCGCCGATGCAGGAAGACTACAAAGACTGGTTCCGGAAAGGAGTACTACATTTTGAGCTGGCGGGATTTACACTCCAGAATACATCGATCGCAAACAAAGGAGGACGGAAACTACTTTCAGCTCTCCCTGGTGTAACAATCCTGAACGTAGAAGAGCACGAATGTTCAATTGCTCAATACAGTAAATTTCAGGTTCAGTTTCCCTCCCCATATCAATAACGGTACTATTATTGCGGGCGGGGACAATAATTAAAGATGAAATTTTGGAAACTGAACCTGAAATGCACTGTAAGGTAGCCTATTGTCAAACATTACGTGTATTCGGTCCATTGATCGAGATTGGTATATTCATGTTGTGTTCTGCCTTTTTTCTGCCCCTTAGAGGTTTTACCATTTCGGTTGTAATCTTAAAATATCCCTGCTTGCACGTGAGACCCAGCACCTGTTCAACACCTATACGTGTATGATTAATATCAATACTTAATTTCTCCTCCTCTACCTGTCCACTAGATAGCGCAGATAGACTGAAGAACATGGGCTTCTATATCCATACATAGAGAACTAAATATCGGGATAGTTTGTGTCTGACTGTTTATGTATGGCCACTAGGTCTATCTATACTCTGTAACAACCGAGGACTCGTGAATTGTATTCCAGCAACACGAATGCCAAGTGATATGATAGAATTCTACGATTCTAAGGTCGTAGGTGAATCTTGTATCTGACTCGCCTCGCCATGACTAGTAAGTACCCTCGCACTCTCCCCTCTGATTCCATCAAGCATGTGCCCCATATCATTCAGTGACGCAAACACCCTCAGGAGACAAAACTCATAGTACTCCTTCATTTGAATAGCCAACTGAAGCTGGCCCGTACATTCCTGTAGTTGCTGAAGCATAGATTCATGCTGCAAGTTGGTATTTTGAAGTTCCAATTTCAACGCTCCAATCTCGTCTTCACCTGTAGTAGAGCTAGAGCTAGACGCGGAATTTAGAAGCGAAGGATTAATTATATAGGACTCTGAATTCTTTGTCTCGGGACTTAGCGCTGGGTTGGAACGGGCTTGGAAGGTGATATAATTTTGAGTCGCTGGGATAGCCTCGAAGCCGCGACCAACCTGCTCTATCAATCGGCGCTGGGCCCTGACGCCAGTATTGCTCAGGCCCTTGCAGAAGAGCGGCTTCATTTCAGCGACACAAATACGCCATTTGTAGCCTTCCTTCTCCGTATTGATGAGCCGGACCTGCTTTGGCTCTATGGAGATTCTCGTACGGTCGCCTGCAAAAGCATTAGTTAGTGGTAGGTAAACGAGGGAGGCTATTTACGTATGTGATCTGCAAGAACTGCTCGGCAGCGAGCACGGGTGCGAATTCTATCTTCGCGGAGCTTGTTGCTCCTCCCAGTCGCTCTGTGCTCCGTCATAGTGGGTGGTGGATCTTTCTCTTCCATCATGGGTCAAAGAAAGCAGTGTGACCAGACCTAGATCGAGCATCAAGGAGTCCTTGAGAGAAACAGCTGTCAATCATAGGAGCAACCCGCTCTTGCCATTCAAACATTTGCTGATGTTCTGGAAGCCGACTCAGTTATACCTATTTCTCTGCCCACGTAAACTCCTATAACTCTCTGTTGCTGTTACGCATCTCCACTATAGAATACATTTCCATTTTGGACCAAACTCACTTTCGTAAATATCGGAAGCCGGTTTTTTTTAAGACTTCAAATCAGTTTCCCATCGTATACTTCGACAGTCATCTAGTGTCACGGACCTGCTTATGTAGACTGGGTCAGAAACGAAAATTGCCTCATTTGTACCTTAAAGCTACGGACCATCAAAACGCAGTACAGTTGGCAAGCCACTTGTTCTTTTCCATAGCAATACTAATGTCGGCGTCGATGCAAATATCCTCCAGCTGTTGGGCAGTCTTCGCCGACTGCTTTAGAGTCTCAAAGATTGAATCCCACTCTGTACGAAGCACTGCAAGTTCTTGATCCACTAGGTTAATCTTGTACGCAACATCTTCCGCATTATTGTCTCCATTGTGCAGCGCATATCTGGAGAGTGAACCTGCAAGGTCTTCCAATCCAAAAGGGTCTTCAAAAGTCTGACTGGTATTTTGGTAGATCGAAGAGCCCATATTGCATGTAACGAAGAATGTATAACAGCGCACACTGCTCGACTAGAGACTGCTACTCACAACCAGCCCCGGACCCTCTCTTATAGGTCGCCCCAATTTAGAGGCGGCAATGGTAGGCCCAGGACTACGGCGCAAAACGCCTTTTCGTCGCGAACGGCAGCCAATTGGAAGGGCAACCCCCGCTCTATACTATGAAAATCGCGATCCCAAACTGGACTACTTCCCATCTATTCCAACAAAGACGAGCCGCAAAGCCTGGATTGCTCAGCATCGGGACAATGGTATCCGCCAACTTGTGACAATTAAGGAACTTCAAACTACAAGGATTCGTAATATCAGACAACTCACATCTGTCACGCATCCGAATATCGCTGAACCTTTGTCCTTCTATCAAACGGGTGAGCGGCTCTTCGTCGTTCATCCCTTCGTCTCCCTGGAACTGTTCGATCTGCTACCCTTGTGGCCCAGAGAGATAGCCAGCGCCATGAAGCAGGTGAGCAGAGGATGGTCCCTTACAAACGATTCTATCATTCTAAAATGTCAAGTTCGTTCTGGGCGTACAGTATCTAATGAATAGTGGAGTGATGTTCTCCATTGAGGTCGTCCAGATTGGACTCGATGGCGTTATCAAGATAGGTGAGTTGCCCTAAAGCATAAGATGGAATTTTCTCTGATCTTTTGTCATGGTCTAGTTCTCGACTGGAATCTTGAGCCTGAGGTTGGAAAAGCAGTTCGAGAAGCAAACAGACAGTATCTCCTACCGTATATTCAAAACATGATGGCCGTAATGACGGCAAGTAGCCAAGGATTGCCAGAATCTGCGCATAGTTTTGCTTGCTCACAAATCCTTCCTGATATAGACGTAAGTACCATACATGGAGATTTGGGTACCAGTCTGACGCATAGAAGCATCCATTTATATCGGGAGCCGGGGGTCCTATGATGCTACGGAAGGCTGCCGAGTTTGCACAGCAAAAACAAGTTCTGGCAGCACGAATTTGTCAAGGATGCGATAATCTCAGCTCGCTTTATGCATGCGTTAGTAGTGCAGGGGTTGATCTCTGACCTCATACACGCACTCCAGTTCTACAATAAAAATCATAAAGAAGAAGAAGGAATAAATGAATAGAATTATAGTATTGAACACTTTGTCCATATATACGCCTGATGTTTGGAGCTGTTTATTATTCACAATGGTTATTGCAAGTTTGTAAGCGAGGATGCTGCCAGTGTCCACACTGCGCACTGCCAAGAAATAAACATGATTTAGTGATTTACCATGACTATTGCTTCAGCCTTCTAGCCTGCCCTGCAATGTTCCCCCAACCCCCATTGTCACCCACTTCTTTTCTGCTTTCTCATATTCTTTTGACCTCCGAGAGGGACACCCAATCGAGAATGACTGAGAATTGGTGAGATGGTAGATTTGAGTAAACCCAAATGGCAAAATCCATGGAAATCGCAATTGGTAGAACCAGTGGTGACACAACCTTTCGTAACTGTTGCCTGCCTGTCTCCACCACTTTACAAGAGTTAACATAACTCAGTGGGGTTGAGAGGCTTCAGGTTTGATCCCTTGTTTGATCGCATATGCAATGACTACAACCAATATCATGCAGTTCAGGATTTGTGGCCCGACAAAGAAGATCAGGAAAGCCACAAGACGCGCCTGCTGCTTCGAGAGGATGAAATTCGCGATGCCTATACGCCCCAAAAAATACAACGCGAGAGACCTTTTATATGTCAGTAAAAGTATCACAGTCTGAGATACTGGCCCGGTGAGCCTTTTTGGTATCTTGGCGGCACACCCGGATCATATAGGATTCTGAATCACCACCTACAGGATAACGCGGCGAGCCATTTGGGCGAGGCTTATCCACCATACGAGTGCCAGAGTCAATAGGCCAAGTGCAAGTGGTGACACCCTTCCACTACCATGAACGTCATTCCCAGGGCCCGAGAAGAACTCACTGATCTTACTTGCCAGTTCGTCACTTGAAATATTTCGCTGCTGGTCCTTCAACCCTGTCATCATAGATTGGAGTATTGCACCGGCGGAATCAAATATTGTAGAGGCAAGAACAGAGTTGATGGAGCTGGATCCCGAGTTCCACTGTTTTGCTCTCGTGAGTAGTTCGTATACCTGCCACATCGTAACATACAGTGCTGAATGTCCCCGTCCTGGAGCATCGGCTGCTTTAGCCTCCGGACTATCTTTTGTCTCTGTCATCAGAATATAGTAGTGTTAAATTTATTGTACAGGATGAGGACATTAGGTGCCCTTTTATCTACGTGGCCTCATATTTCTCATATCCATTATTCGGCTCTGTTGAACGTATACCAATCTCCTCGCCCGATATCCGGCAATATCTGGAATGTAATCGTATGTACACATTTCGATTACAACCACCTTGAGTAGGACTATTTCGTTTCGAAATACGGTGCTTGGAAAGATTCACCAACTAAAGTCATGTACAACACCGTATATTGGGCATATCAACATATTGTGGTGAATAAAACACCCCCGAACATCGATGTCATATCTCAACCATGCTCTCCCTACCTATGCTCACTATCTTCCATCAACTCAACTGCCTCTGTAGAACGCAAGCCGAGATACTATTGCTGGTCAAGATGTGCTAAGCTTTCTTTTCTTTGCGGTCTCGTCTTGCATATTCCAGTCTTTGATCGCCACGTGGACTTGTTGATCCCGAGTCTGTTCAATCATTCCACTGAGATGGGTCACTTCGTCTGTCAGGCGGTGTATTGAATGGTGAAGCGATGTAATGGTAAAGTTCTGTGTTCTAATCGTTCCACTCAGGTGAGTCACTTCGTCCGTCAAACGGTAGACCGAATCGTGAAGCGAAGTGATAACAAAGCTTTGTGTTCTGATAGTACTGTCTCTGTCCTCCAATAGCTTGATGTATTCTCCAATTGTCTCCTTGTGTTGGTCTATCACCATACTCATGACATCTATTTCGATGTCTTGTTCATCAAGCTTGGCCTCAACATGTGCTCGGTCTGCTGCGGGGATAGAGATGGGTACAGGAGTGGAGACAGCCTCTACCTTGCTGGCAGCGACACTGGACTGGCTCTGCGCTGATCCTTCACCCCATAGCTTTGTCGGGATAATAGGCACTACTTGTTCATGCGTGGGCTGAACCGAATCTACCTCCATCATGGCTGTCTGTAGAGAAAAACATGTTGCTAGTGGTCCCAGGGGCGGTGTTCTTAAATAGATGGTAATCCATCGGCTGTCAATGTTCCTAGAAAGCCTTGGAGTGACATCCTTTTGGCCAGTGGCCGAAAAGGGAATTTCATTTGCAGCGTCCGTGGTTTAACTACGAATGGGCTTAATGGGATTGTAAAGCACATTTTGGGTTCAGTTTCTAAAAGCTCATCTTTGATTGCTCTTCTTACCTGAAACAATAGTAAGATTATTAACATCGAGAGGAAACTAAACCTAATATTCCACTCTATTACCAGAGTTCTCTATTTACAACTTATCTATCACAGTTGACCGCCTTGTCTAAAGTCAGGTAAATGGCACAATCTACAGCATTTTGGAACCCCTTATATCTTGCCAATTCGGTGAATGTTGCCCTGTTATAAATCCATGCGATAACTAACCAAAACATGTCTCCATGATACAGGGATGACCGAAAGGAGTGTCCACGGTTCGCTGGTGTAAAAGGACTACACGAACCTATTCCGGACAGGAATACTACTTTACGACACGTGGTGGCGGCACCCACGGTCTACAACGATTCTATCGAAGCTGAGGAAGGCGGACACTCCTTTCGGCTCTCCCTGTAGCAGATCCGTTACTGTAAAACTGATTTTGGCTATCACTGCCACTTTGCGCTACTGTCATCAATTAGGGCATTAGTCTACTTTGCCATGCCACGGCTACTAATATGGTCGCAGGTACTCGTATGGGTCCGCTTCATCGAGTCACAGATAGCGGAGATCATGCCTTTGATCTAAACTTGACCTCGTTGATACTATATTCACCCAACGACCTAGATACACAATACCTAACAAGTCTGCAAATGCGTACGAACAATAGTTCTTTCGGCACTGAATAGTATATTGTAGAAAGAAGCGACTCAAACTCTTTTCGCTTCATGAGGATATCGACCCTTCTTCGTTACTGTTCTCTCGTACTCTTCACGTCTAGGCCTCTCTGTTTGGCTTGACGTTCGGCGACCTGCATTCCACTTATGCTCAAGGGCGAAACATTCTCTCATTCTCCCCTTACTGTACTGAGCTTTCCAAAGGCTATTATTAAGCGTCACTACCTTGCAATCCTTCATTTTCGGGTGATTGTGCCGGTGCGTCGTTCTGCGAAACGATGCTGACTTGGCTATCTGAATTCGGGATCTCATACTTGAATAGATTCACCGACAGTGCCGGGTCTATGGCAATCTCGTCAGCTGCGTTGTTTGAATCACTGCCGCCTCCAATCGTGAGCCGTAGCGATCTGATTATCTGGTCTTGGTTCTCGATCATTCGGCGGTACATTGCCTCGTAAGCATCGAGACTGTCCCTACGATTCTCCAGAAACCCTACCTGGGGTCGGAGCTGTTCATTTTCCAACCCTACCTGACTACCTATCTGCAGCTGATGCTGCAAATCGGCCCAGAATCGTTCTGTGACTGGACCGTGCTTATCAAGGTTCATAATGTTATTTTGGGCTGACATGATTCGGTGGCGCCAAAGAAGTGCAACAAGTAAGAGAGGAGGTTGTTCGAGGAGACAGAACAAGAATGAGCCTGAAGTTTATCATAAAAGTCGACTCAGTCTAATATATGAATCCGGGCGCGCAGGATTATAATTTCATAACCCCACCCATATTGGCTCTGCAGTCTTCTGGCGCTCGAAGTATTACTGATGCCACCCCTGGTCCCTCATCGATCGTTATCAAGTGTTTTAGGACCATAGCAATACTCGCGTTATCCTCTCCTCTGCCGACTTAGGATAGCTTAAGCCAATTGGCAGCTACTACTTATGTAGTATTCCAAGGAACCCATTTCATTATTCGTAGAAACCTCCCATCGTACTTTTCAACTTCTTCCATGTCGGATCGAACAGATTGGTTTCGGTCAATGAGAAGGGCGTCGCCAAAACGACGCTCTGTATATGCGTCGCTCAAGAGCAAAATCGATGAAGTGATAGATTCATTTAGAGACGTTGCAGAGAGACAATATGCGCATAGCCTGGATGAACAATGCTACGAAGATAGTATAGACGGTCAACATCTCCTGCCATACTCTCCAAGATCCCACGTATCTCCAAAGCTAGTGGCTGACGCCAACGAGCTGTCATCATTGTATCATAGAAGTCGAGTATCTGAGTCTTTGGTTTCCTCCGCTTCCGTCATCTACAAACCAGAGGACCCATGGTTGAAAAGATTGGATGAAATGGGTCGTTCAGAGGGCCACCTTACTGGGGAGTCCCGCACATCAAGTCATACAAAAAGTGGTTCAGCTCATTCTTTTGCGTGGAAGCCGTTGCCTTCTACGAGCCAAGCGAGCCAGGCACATGGGTACCTCATCACACGCCCCGGCTCATGTCCTCCAGTCCCAGACCATCAGGGATCAGCTAGAGCGGGCCGGGAGTCCAAGTTGCGGTTCTCACTTCCCCCGAAGGAGTCTGCTACTAGCCAATGGTCGGAGAGCGAAGATGGGACGACTTGGATGAAGGGCTACAAGCGGCGGCTATCGCGAATCAAGTCAAGAGCTACTAGATACCTTCGCGAGTTCGTTCTTGACAAGGATGAGCAAGAATTCTTTCATGCCCGTAGAAGCATGGCCTTGAGTAGCGGCGTAAACTGTAATACTACCACTGCGCCTCTCCGAGAACGCAAACAGCGTGCCAGATGGTAAATGAGCACCCCGCATAGTGTTTCGTTGCAAGAACGATAAAGTGCGATCATTTTGTAGTATAATATTCGTTCGAGGTAAAGTATCAAGCTTTTGCGTTTTCTGTCTTAAAGCTGGCATAGTCTCGTGTCTCTAGTGAGGCTTTGAGGTACCGTCAGGTATTAAGTGTATTCGGGCCATCGATACAGTACAATTGCGTGCATTCACGTTGTTATTCCGTTAAAGCTATGCCCCTTGGGGGTCTTTTCATTCTGGCACGTAATCTTCAACATCCCTGCTTGCACGTGTTGCTCCAGCACTGGTTTGATAGGTGTATTGCCTTACTTTGGCAAGCATAGCATACCTGTAATTAGCGAGAAATGGGTCCTTTTCTGCTTGTCGCTGTTTTCTCATGTAGGCGGGTATGGAGATTCTTACAGTGTGGATTTCTTAGACTCTACCCTATCAGCCTACCGTCCTGGTTTTGTCTCTGCTTGTTTTTCGTTTTATCTTAACTTGTATATTAATCTCGGCTCTAAAATCTTGTCTAGACATAAAGTAAAGCCTCTGAAGTGTCCTTCCTATTTATACGTCGACATTGACTTTACGGGACATAGCAACAATCACGTCGGGCCATGCTTGTCGCTTTGCCTGTTGCATAATTCTTTCCATGACGGCTCCAATTGCTTATAGCCGCCCATGTGTGGCACGCACAGCAGAGGGGTCGTATGATAGAGGGTTAAGAGAGCCTTGATTCTATGCTAAAAGGGGGNNTTTTTTTTTTTTTTTTTTGGAAGCTCCTTCTATACGAAAGGGAGCACCTGGTCCAGGTTAGGTAAGTGACCCAGTTAGGCCTAACCCACGTTTTGACACCATGCCGTTTCGCAGGTGGCAGCAGGAAAACACAAAACATGTGGCCGGAAAGAATTTCTTTTTAGTGTCTGCCGATCAGGACCTCTGCCCTATAGGCCATTTAGTCATCGAATATAGCGCCCACGAAGTCTTGTCATCTCCGTAATGATCAGGAGGGGACATTTCACATGCCCATGCCTCTGTGACAGCTGAACCACATGGGCTCAGTTCTCGCGCGATAGGAATTGAACATGTTGGACTAGATTTGGTGCTGCATCTGGCTTGTTTGAGGCCTGGGCGACGTGCAGGTCGAGACCTTTTGGCTGCGCGTGTTGACATTTCAGTGGAAGGCTTTCGTAAGAGCTGAAAGGAAGAGTTTCACGCCGCAGGAGCGGGAAGAGGCAACGATTCGTTGATTGTTGTTGAACAGATGCTGAAGTAGCACGTGAAAGCAGGGATTGCTTGAGGTCTCGCGCCAAAAATGGGGAAACCTTGAAAAGGCAGACTTTGGACAGAATGATATGTATAGTATTTTTGGGGCTTCACTTTCTAACCTTTGCTTTTTGTTTCACATTAGTACCTGGCTAAACTAGTCAATTTTCTTATGCTTTACGGACCTGAAACGTACAAGAGTGAAATTCTAGTAGAAGATCTTATCAGACCCAGCACAGTCTGCGACATTTCCGCAGGTTATGACATATTATATCCTTGACAATATTGTACGTGTTAGAAACACGGCGGGCTTGTCCTTGTAAGAAAGGAAGTGTTTTAAGAAAAAAACAAAAAAAAAAAAAGAAACTAAAAAAAAAAAGAAAAAGTCACAGATCTGTCCTTAAGACTCTTTAGAAAGATATAAATACAAGCCGGTATACTTTTCCTCTTGCAATTTATCCTCTGGCTTCGATAACAATGGACAGCCGGTACTCTCACTCCCTAATTGCAGGCCCACTGTCAGCAAGTATGATTTCTGAGATTCATACTGCATATACCATGGCCAAGAAGCTCTACCCTTCATGGAAATCTCTAGAGCATACTAAACAGATTCATAATAGTTTATTAGCAGAAAAGCTATCTTGGACAAGGTACCGGCAAACGTTTGCATCAGTACAGGCTCCCGATGGCCTTATAGTCTCTTTCTCCCTGAGCGAACTGGCCAAGGCGGGAGAGATCGATTCTGACAGCTTTAAAATGTATCTCGACCTCTTAAGAGGGTCTGCCACAGGCGTAACAGTAACGAAAGTAGTCGAGGAGGGAGAATATGAGGCTTTCGTGTCAACTCTTGATCTAAGCAGAGCATGGATTATTCCCGTCCAGCATGAGCATGGATGGTCATTCAGTGTATTTAGGTCCGGTACTAAGCACTGGTACGAAGGTGGCCTAATCTCGGCGCCTGCGCGTATATCAGAAATATCCTCAACCCAAACACAAGATGACAACAGAAGCGCAGCATATGTATTACTCGGCATTCGGTTACTTACCCAAGGACTACCACAAGTAGATTTGGAAGATTTTGGGACCCTGAGCAATAGTTTGACAAACTGGTGCACACGATTGTTAGTGGAGCTGTCCTGTAGAAGGCTTGACCCGGACGATGCGAGCGTTTCAGAACAATACCATAAGATCGAACAATATTATGACATGGAACAAGAAGGTGACTCAGAGTTGGCTCAATACTGTCGCGAAGTGGCGGGGTTCACAGATGAAAATCAGCCTCCCAACGCGTATACATCTGCAGCTCCCATGCAGAGAAGCCTGCCTCCCAACGCGTATACATCATCTGCATCTGCCATGCGGAGAAGCCTGCCGCGTAACACAAATATGTCTCCATCCCGGGCTAGCCGAAGCCCTCTTTCCAACACCTCTACTTGTTCAAGTACTAGTGTTGACAGTGCTTCATTCACTCCTTCGCCAGACATGACTACTACGCAAGATGATATTGATATGAAAAATATTTTAGCGATATTGAGTAGTGCCGCTCTAGCAGTGAGGATGGTCGGACCTCATCCAGAGAGCTACGAGGTACTTTTAGACATTCTTTCAAAGAACAGAATCGACCCGTGCTTTCACTTGCGAAGATGTAAACAGCAACTATATAGCAAGTTTATAGAGGAAGGCTTGGCTGGGGACAGATCGAGTGAGGACAGCTCTAGTGGGCACGACGTGGCTGGGGTTAACTCGGAGTCAATACGGAGAGAAGCTAAACAATGGGAAAGGATACGGGACTGGTGTAACAGGAAATGTGTGTCAGAATCCAGTATCCTGTGCGCCATTCCAAAAAGTGAGGCATGGAATGACGCTGGACTGGAGAAGTTATGTGACCGCCTGATGGACGACGACGACAAACTTGGAGACCTTCTCAAGAAGACAGGGGAGTTGTGCGATGCAATCATAGCCTGTGATTTGCCGCCACATCTGCTGCCAGTGGAAGTCTTTCGAGGAAAGGAAAATAATGCGTTCGATGAGGCGCAATTTGCCGCTTTTGTTGACCTAAATGGAGGAAAGATTGAGACTCCAAGATCGCCGCAACGAGGCAAGAGAACGGCAAAGGGCAAAAGACAAAGCGGCAGGATCATTAAACAAAAGACATAGGAAGTATTGAAAGTTGTTTGAAATTTTATGGTGATTGAACAATGTAGGATACCATGTACTATAGTGCTAAACACCTCTACCTTTCGCTTTACCATATTATTCTCTTTAGAAGATCCATAGTAGAGACACTTTGTAATACAAATCTACATAGTCAGCAGATGATTTATCTAGGTTTTGGCACTCTTATGTATATGTAAGCAATTTTTTATATAAAAGAAGTACCTAGAAGTAGCAGTGCTACATAGAAAATCCGAGGAAGTGGAGATAGCTCGATAGTGTGAGATAGAAGTACTCTCTTTACTCGGTTGAGCGGGCACTATAAGAAGCAAAAGATGCGCTAGATCCCAGTGCGTACACCTTGTCTAGAGGATATGTGTTTGAGATGTGGAACCCCCTCTTCATTGACAAGAATTGTTGTAGGAGAGGAAGCTATTGATGTTTAACATTGTATCTCGCACGCAACAGATATCGATTCTTGACACCTCCGCTGATTCTTACACTTTCTCCCGTCCCTCTTTGTAGCCCCCACCCCCTACTTTTTTTTCCATTCGATTTTTCTTATTCCCAATTCGTCTCGTAGAAGAGAGATAGAAGTATAGGTTCTGTGGCATTGCAGAACGTTTAGGTGATGTGCAAAGACAAGACAAACATGTGCAAATTTCGCAACTCGGTTGATGTGAAACATCGAAACTTGCACTATATAGGCCGTAACTACGCTCGATACTTATTCCACTTCAAAGGGTATAGTACTCCCTCATGGTTTTATTTAAAGGAGTGTTGTCTTGCTACAGCTTTGATCAGTGCCGTTCGCCCTTCCAATTTATAGCACAGCATGCAACAAGATCATTCTGCAGCGGCGCCGCTGGTATATGCTATTGTATTAGGGTCTTTGGTCTTATTTTTCATATTCCGATCTCTGCTTCAGGTTGCGTTTGAGCTTTTCTTTGGGCCAATCAGCTCCATTTGGGAGGCAAGGCGGGCTCACCCATTCACTCTGAGGCTGAGAAATTGGGTGGCAAAACACTTCATCTACAAAAGCTTTTTTTCCCGAGCAAGTTTCCATAGTCGAGGTTGGTCATTTGCCATTGCTCTATACGTAACTGCCAGTCTTTGTTGCGTCTTGATCAAAGCTGCAGATACCGCTGAGATCGGTGTCCGGGCTGGGCATGTTGCTTTGATAAATCTTCTCCTTCTATTCACCGGCCCATGTCTACACTTTGCTGCTGATGTGGCGGGATTCTCACTGCGAACCCAGAAACAAATTCATGCAGCCGCAGGTTACACAGTCGCGATAGTAGCTGCCATCCACACATTCGCCCTACTTTCCAGAACACAGTCATTTCCTGTCGCGACGCCCAGCAACCTATTCGCTATCTTGGTCAGTAGTCTACACTTAGCTGGGCCTTAGCCTCCCTAACTATCGAGCAGTCCATTTCTGCTGTCCTCCTACTTCTAGTTCCCATATCGGTATTCTCGAGGTTTCTGCCCTATGAGCTGCTGCTGCTTGTTCACCATATGCTTCCGTACTTCCTAGGCTATTTCGTCTGGAGGCACATACCCCATAAGAACCTCCTGCCACGTCTTTACACTTACATCATGCTGGGGGTATTTGCTTTGGCACTCTTGGCGCAACTGACTATTACTCTGATCAGGTGCCGGTTTTGGTTCCATTCCGCCAGGATCTCATGTCGACTGGGCTTCATTAAGATCACTCTCCATCTACGAAAACCTCTCCAAATTCGTCCTGGACAATATGTCGACCTCTGGACACCGTCCAGTATCGGCTCAGTCTTTCAGTCCCATCCTCTGACTGTTGCATCCTGGTCCTCCGACCCCCAAGAGCTCCTAATCCTTTACGCCCAAGTCCAGGAAGGCTTTACAAGAAAATTACTTCAGCAAGTCGAATATGGCGACACAACCAGCATTGCCATGTTCACCGGCCCTCACGGTGTGACTCTCCCCCTTGACAGCTATGATCAAGTTCTTCTGATAGCAACAGATCTCGGGGTTGTGGCTCTGTTGCCATATATGCAATACCTCGCCTATAAATCTCACTTTATCGGATCACGTACCAAGCGAGTTCATCTCGTCTGGCGGCTCAAGAGCTGGAGTAGGTTTTCCCGCCCGATTATAACTAAAGTTGACTTATTTGATCCCAGGCCTTATTCAGGTGCTGGCAAGCCTTCTTAACGCGGTACTAGAAGAAGATGAGCCGAAAGAAAATGTAAGAGAAGGGACTTTCAGCAGAATACTCGAAAGCGTAATCAGCATATCCATTTATGGAGAGGGCCACGAGACATCCAGCGATGAGAAGGCTTTAAAGAGCCTCGAGAAAAGCTCGAGGGTTGACTTGAATCGTGGGCAATGGAACCTGCGTGCAGTTGTGAAGAAGGATACTGTCTCCAGCGATTTCTCTCTTGGGCAGTCGGAGAAGCCATCTGCGATAGCTGGTGAGTGCAAATACCTTGTGACCTGCCTTGGCCACTCTTGCCCCTTGTTTGGTTACAGAAAAGCAGAGAGGGGAAAAGAAAGAAGGAAACAGAGTAACAAGAAGAACAGCTTCCGTCTCGCCCGATGTCCGTGCAGAGTTGAATGATATTATCAAGACAAGTATTCAGCATGTGGATTTGATGTATACCGATTATCAGCCTGAAGGATAAGGAAAAAGAATTTACACTGGAACTACAAGTACAGTACAGTGAGGTGCGGGCCTAGCCTCAGTGATTCATCACAGAAACCTTTAAATACAGCGCACGCAGCCAGTGTACTAGTACTAGTTCTGCTGTCTAACTAATACCCGTTCCGTTGACTACCATATCAGTGATCGCAAGTGAACAGAGAATACAACTAGACTTGGATATTTGATTTGAAGATCACTTTAAATGAACTTGCGAAGAAATAGGTGGCAGGCTGTGGCTTGCAAAGCTCATCGCTGAATCCGAATCGCCGAAACACAAAAATACCATTATGGCTAAGGGAAGAAAAGGACGAGTTTAGTACAGACCTCACACTATGTACCACCCCGTGTAGTCTAGTTTCAGGCATTGCTTAGGAAAACAAAGCAACAAACTGCTAACGCTAGAGCTGTATCTTATCGTATAAAGCCACTACGATACAGAAAGCAAACTACATCAAAGTCTATCTCAATCAGAACAAATATCTGGGTATGTTACGATCCAACGCGTAGTATTCCTGATAAAGTGCAGAAACATTTCTAGTGAGTCAGGAGGCGGGGCCTGAGTTAGGAAAGGGTGCTGCAGAAGATCAGTCAAAGCCGCAAAGAGACGGCGCTGTCGTATGGCCCTACCCGTGATAATCGTTCAAGCGAACTTTTCCTCCCCGTAGAGCCGTGGCTTTTCTCAGACCTTGCTGCCAACATCTGTTTAAAGAAGTCAATGAAGTCGTCATGGTCCTGCCACCTGCCATACGATACTGTTTCCGGTTGCTGGATGCCCTCACGCCCGGACATCAGCTCGGCTGTCAAGAGACAGAGGGCATCCACCATAGGAGCCGAAGATTGCGATCGATAGTATTGATGGCCCCCTGCTTAGTGTCAGCGATTCCCCTCTTGTGCTGTAACTGTGGGCTTTCTCAACAGATCTTGACATTTCCCTCGTGGCTGATAAGAATATCGGAGCAGGTGAGCTGAGCATGGCACAGGCCATGTTGCTCCAGGTAGAGAAACCCAGCGATAACCTAGAATTGTTAATGTTTGCCTGATTCCATACTCAGCGGTCTCCGGTACGAACCTGTTTGAGTATGGTGGCTAACTCCGATCCTGAAAGATTCTTACTCGCAACAACCTCGGACAAAGATATTGGTACAAATTCATAGGCAACAACGAAATCTCCTCTCTCCTCATAAACAGCAAGCTGCCTTACAAAGTTCTCATGCCCTATGGACTGAGCAATTTGAAGTTGTTTCTCGGTATCTTCACCAGATACCTTCTTCAGCCATGCGTTCTTTGGCCCATTGTTGCTGACCGGACCATATGTGTTGCTCCTCCTGTATGCCGCATCTACTTTTCTACGTCCTATTATCATGGTAAAAAAGGTCTTGTAGTGCTCTTTGGATGAGCTCCCAGCAATCTGGAGCCCCTTTTCCGAATTGTGACGCAGACCATGTGGTGGAGGGATACCGGGATCCGCCTTGGCCAGGACTGAGTTGTAACTACCGACAGAATGGCCGATTTTAATCCCATCGCAGGGGCTATTTTGATTATAACCCACAATGTTAGGACGTGGCGATCTACGTAGCTCCTCGTCTTGGGTGTCGATGAAACGTGTCTTGCGTTTTCTGTCTCTTGTGGCCATTTCAACGATTGTCTTTTTGTTTCCTTTTCTTTTTTCTTTTCCTTTTTTTCGCAACTGCTTCTCTACCGGCCGCATTCCCTTTTCATTTCATTAGTAAATCTCTGGTAGATGGGGCTCTTATAGCCATGGGACGAGAATGTGATAATTTGTAAGGTTGATTGCCAGAATCGGCCGCACAAATTTCACGTCTTTTCCCTGTTTCTTCCTCATCTTTCTTTCTTTGCACCCTTTCACCCTTTCCCCCCTTGTCTTTAGTGCCCTTAAATCATGCAGATCTGGCCGAGTCGGGATCGGCATATATTACTGGACCCGAGATTGCCTATATCCACGTTCTCAAATCCTTCTCTTGTTCTTCATCGCTCTATCTTGATAACACATCACCTTATGGAGGAAGCTTTCTCGCGGCGAAGAAGACTCGATGACGAGAGATCTCGCAAGTTTCTCGGTATAGCTGCCCTGGATCCCCGTGTTGTTGTAGGCTCTTTTGTCGCCACGAATGATGGCCTTTCCAGCACAGGTATCAAAAGTAACCACATGTCGGCGGTGGTAGACAGGTCCAGATTCGATGCTAGTCTTGTCAGCGCTAGGATAGACATGGAAGCCCTGAGGAAGAACGACGGAAACGTAGTGGAGCTTGACTTTGAGCCAGAGACTCACATTCAATGTCTGTCGACAATACCCAGTGACCTAGCCTCTTACTCGCCTTTTACACCAGGACGCCAGCGCTATCATATAAAGCTGTACTCATCGGGCGAGTAGACCACTGTATATGAATTGGTCTGCGACTGACTTGAGCAAGATCTAAGCGAGGAGGCAAGAGCTGATATTATCGAGGAGCAGGTTTGTGAGCAGCAGCAGTCGTCCGATGGCGAACTATTCTATCGCCTCAGCCTTCATTGGGGAACATATAAGAATGACGTCTCCCCCCCAGACAACAAATGGCTCGATGTACTTGCTCAAAGGTCTAGCACAAAGGCAATACACGCTAGGAGGCTCCTCAATACCAACAACCCATTCACGGCGGCATTTGCGCTGTTCCATTCCATTCCATCCATGTTCTGGGGCATGAAGCTCGGTTTGATTGGCCATTTGATTTGGCTGCCGTGTCAAGACGCAAGTTGACTCTGAATAGTTGTACTCTGATCCACCTCGCCTGACTGATCACTTGCTACAGGAACTGCTGCGATATTTGAGGCGAATCGACCATTTCTGGTCGCAAATATGTCCCACGAGTGAGGTAAAAAGGAAGGTGGATGCAGCTACTATAGAAATCCTTGATAACCAAGCACCAGGCAGCGTCCAAGAGGCTTTTGACCAGAAAGATTTGTTTATCGATCTTGAGGATGCGCAGAGGGATCTCGTGTGGACGCGCATCCTCGAGGCCACCCGTGACAGAACCGTTCCCACTGTGCATTCCTTCTTCCGAAACCTGGGATATCTGGGTGCTGTTGCTTATAGCATGGACAGGCTAAGAGACCCTCCTCCTAGTAAGCGTCCTACTAAAGACCGTCGCCAGAAGAGAAAGAAACGACCGGAATTCAAACGGGATAGCCAGAAAAAAGTGTCATTGAGACAGGGACTCCGAGATGGCTTCCAAAAAGACGCCATGGACAATCACGTTATACAAGCGTCAGAGAATTGCTACAAACTGGTTCATGCAGAGCACATCGACAGTTTTGAGCTTGGATACCAGACGCTTTGGGCATTCTGTCTCCGGTGGCACCCAATGCTTCCGAGGCTCGAAAGCGACCATCGTGTCATAGGGGAGACAGATCAGGAACAGTCGGTGTTGGCACATTTTGCGGAGCTTGCTCACAGAATAGGTTTCCGCTCCTCCAGAATCAATGATATACAGCAACAATCTACCGCGAGAGGATTGGCCAACAGGCAGGAAGCAAGGGGTTCCCTGGGTACGCTATCCTCACCAGATGCACTCAATGAGCTGACTGGCACCGGCAAGCCAAGCAAGAAGGCGCTGGACAACATGAGGCACATGCTTTTCATGCCGAACTTCTATAACACCACTGCCGAAATGTTGGCGTTCCCTCCCTTCTTCGTGCAGCGCTCCTTATATCTTGATATCTTTAGTTCATACCAGGCGGATGCAATCACGACGATGCTTTGTACCGGTTTGCAGGGGCAAGATCACATAATAGTCGAGGCGCAGAATGAACGAAGACTAGAAGACAATGTTGAACGGTGCCTTGGACGGCAGCTTGCGGAGGCAAGGGACACCATCAGCCAGCTCAGGAATAGCCTCAAAGCTCTTCAAGTGGAGCACGCTATATGCGGGGGTCTAAAGGCGGAGTTGGAAAAGCGTTCCCTAGCATCGTTGAAGCAAGCCCAGGATGCAGAGTTTTCAAGGTCAGTACTACAACAACAACTCCATGACCTTCAGCACAGCAGGTCAAAAGACCAATGGGCTGCACCAGGACAGAGGAAGCTTCTGCAGAGCGTCGAAAACGATCAGCAGCCACTCCAGGCCGGCCCAGTCCAGGAAAAGGCTACAGCAGGCGGAAATACCCGGCTGGCACTACTCGACTCTGACATGCCAGATTGGGATTTAGATGTCTCTAATGAAGCCCCACCTTATCAGTGGAGTAGTAGTCAGGAAGACCTGGATACTCGTTTTGAGGTACGGAGACTACTAGCTTAACACTGGCAGTGGCTAATCAACTCAGGATGCATCAAGCCAATACTCACAGCCATCTCTCCTCACCCCCCCAGGCAAGCCAGACAGCCAAGTATTCCAGGTCAAAATCCTATCAGATACATGGGGTGATAATAAAATTGTCCAAGTGAACGAAGAATATTTGTTGAACTTTGTCGGAGAGTTTCAGGATAAAGGCTACAAGATATTCGATAATGCGGACAGAGTTCTTACGCCATATGCAGCAGCCAACCTGTCGCTATCAGAGAGGCATATTGTACTGAAACCCTACTTTGATATAACTACCCAGCAACATGGCCATTCTCGGCCTGCCTAGCACTGCAATTACATGAGGATGATGATTCAGTCGCCCTATCCTAACCCCATTAGACCCCGTGACTCACCTAGCCTCTCTGTAAGTCTGGGAAATTATGAGGACACTACATACGTTATCAGCTAAATACTGAGATGATATACAGGAACCGTGACAAAGGTCTTCAAGAAGATATCGACAGATCGAACAGGTGTGCCTGGGAGAGGATTGCGATAGTCTACCACAAAGATCCATCTGTCTTGGAGTGATGTTCAGGACCGATGCGCACAACAATGCTCACGTCCGCCGCATAGTTTCCAACGCGTATTGGGGACCTATTGTTAAGCAATTTGGTTGACGCCCATTAATTGGCTCGGCGGCCTCCCATCTTCGCGTCGACGATGAGCAAAGTCAGGAACGGGTGCCCAATGTGAAGGTACCGCCTGATGGGCACGGATCTAACCTTCTGGGGAAGTTGAGACAACCTAGCAGGTGTGGCTCGAACGGACGGTGAATCTCAGGAGGCTCTGGATGAAGTACTGAATCCTCTGAAAGTCCAAGAGCGTTGTTGCAAATGGTTCAGACCAGTGACGTATTTGACTTGATGTCACTGTCATGCGTACAGAATGCCGCCTGGTTTGGCAAGAACCAATACATCCTATTAGAAATACCTTCCCATAAATCGCAACTCATCTTCACTTAGCCCCCTCATACGAAAGGCAGATTTCCCATATGACGTGTTGTTCCATCTCCTACCAGTGATTGTCGGTCATTATTTGTCGCAATCACGTAGTCTGTCAAGGATGACAGAGGGCCTCCGACCTAATAACAAACGAAGGTCGCAATCCCTGCAACTCACTTTGCGCCTTAAAAGCTGGTGCAGGCGATACACACATTCAATTTCATTTCTCTCTTACATCGTCTCCTATTTTTTCTTTTTTTATTCTTTACATCAAAGTCCTCCCTAAGTGTCGAGATCCATATCTTGCTCAACTTACTCGCAATACTACCTCGAGCTTCAAGATGCCGACAATCCCATCGCATGGCGGCCCTCGGGGCATGCTACCTACCTACACGGGAGGGAGTGTTATTCCGTATCATAACAAAGCCCATGGTAAACGATGTGCTTCTGGAAATACAGTCTTGCAAGGCCGTCGTAGACACCGGTAAAATCGATCCCCTAGTTGAAACAGGCGAATGAAACAGGGGCTAAACTAGGAATCCCATAGAAAGGTTCTCCGAGACTCAATTTACGGAATCAGTTCGTCATATACTCATTCTTTACTAATAATCACTGCTAACAAAATCTTTTAGCTAAACCCGCTATCCGGTTCGTGAATCCTTTCTCACCTGAATCCGTGTGACATTTATGAGTATCAATACTGACGCTGTGAAACTCAGACGCCTGGCACGGCGCGGTGGTGTTAAGCGAATCTCGGAAGGCATCTACAATGAGATTCGGCGTGCACTCAAAGAGCGTCTTGAGACGGCAAGTGGCCTTGCTACCCTATTTTGTCAATTCTTAACTCATACCCGAGGACAGATCATAGGACGCTGTGTGACCTACGTAATCTATCGGGATGCTAAGACTCTTACCGTAGATGACGTGAGTTTCCCTTCGCTGGCTGCTATTGCACATGCGCAATGATTGACACAATAAGCAGGTGACTCAGAGCCTAAGGGGCATTGGGCAGCCTATTTGGGGGTTCGGTCCCGATACATTCGCTAGTACAAAGAAGCATAAAACCTGAGGCCAAGATTTGCCAAGACCGAATTTCAGTTTTCACGTTTAGCATTTGATGGCTTGGAAGATGGGTGTTTGGAGCAATGTGACTGCACCGGATGTTCGTCGGCACCATATGTCACGGCTCGACTGTTTAAACCCGAGATCGAATTTGATTCAGGGTATATGCGGAGGCATACATATCAAGAAGAACAAGGAAATATACCCATTGCAGGGAAAATTGAAAGAAGAATCGATATTGAGCTATAGCCAGATAAACCATAAAATGAGTATTTCGCGAAACAGTACAAGCAGGTGCGTGTGACGCGTTTGGTCCCAAACAAGCAAACTAGCCTGCACTAGTTTAAGATCTGTAGATGACGCGGAGCGTGATGCTGAGTGATATGCGTGCGTATCTGGGCTGTGGGCCCAGAGCAACAGCAGAGGACTACAGGCAACAGTCGACAAGGCTCTCACCTGGGAGTGACGCAGCTTTCGAAGCGGAAAAGGACTGTGATCATACAATTCACTAGATACACAGGTAGAGCAAACTCAGGACCGTTCACCATCAAGGGCGAGACAGTCGTCCCCGAAGGACCAAGTCAAGAGTCCTGGGGTCGTCATGGACTCACGCTTTCACTACAATAGTAATATCAAAAAGTCTAGAAGTGACGATGGAGTTGAGACGACTGAAGGGAATGGCTCCCTCGACAAATAGACACCTTTTTACGATCATAGTAGCCCCCTTATCAGACGGACAAAAGTGAACACCGAGTATGGAAGCAATACGAACCACAAGGCGATTTGCGATCGGACAGGTCGGCCGGAACAAAGATTATAACACCACTACTAATTAATCAATAAGTACTACCCTATATAATCAGAGCAGGCACCGCTTCAGCCGCCGCGAAGAAAGGAGCTTGGAGGAATTGAGCTTCAAGTTGGCCTGCCACTACTAACAACTACGAGTATCAAGACAAGCGATGATCAGGCTGGAAAGAACAAGACATGAACCATACGAGCTTAGCGAGACCAAGGCAATCATCAGCGTATTGTATGTATCATTAGCTTACAGAGCCCTCTGAACAATGGCCCACCGGTGTGTTTGTGTGTATGTATACTAGTAGTGATCAGATTGCCTGCTTCTCGGTATTGTGCACCAGAGTTTGGAGTCCGGCCCTAATGGCTAGATGAAACATACTAACATGCGTACAGAACTCAAAGAGACTGGCACGTAAGGTTTGCGTGAGCATAGTTGAAAGCGTCCAGGTACCCGGCCAACTGGACTATAGCGGCGCATACCACTAGGATGTGAAAGATTGAATGAGAACTGCACAGGTCAAATTCTCCAGGATACTGACTCTCAGGAAACCGAGTCTCCAGAATCACGTGCGTTAGGATCCATGTCTCTTTTCTCTACGGTATTGGAAGACTTACCAGGTAAAACGAAGTTCCCAATAGGAGGCAGCCTGCTTTTGCTAGAGTATATGGAAATGCTTTTCTCAACATCTGCGATAGGCCGAACATGTTGATGCCATGGACCAAGGGCGAAATACCGGAAAATCCAGTTGCTGCGAACATCAATGTTCGGAGGAGGCGGTACTCTGGGCCTTGGAACTTGGGATGCATTGTCACGAAGATGGTCAGCATTCCGATAGCTCCACTCTATCGACAGAGAAAAGAAGAATGTTAGACATAAGTACCGGATCTTCGATGAAGAAGAACAAAATTTCGCACATGGGGTTCTACTAACCAAAGACCAGTAGATATTGCGTAACAAGCGTTCACACCAGAAAACCAGGTATATTCCCAACACAAGGTCACCCAGTATAAATACTACCACACCCAGCATGTCCAGTCGCAAGCAGAAATGTCCCACGCTTTTTGAGTGGTTCATTAAGGTGTGATATGCCACTGACAACGACAGGCACGTGACGGCTGCCAACATGAAGATGGACAAAGCGATGGAATCGGCGCCCGTGACCTCCGAGTACTGCTGGATATACCATTCGCCGAGCAAGAAGAAAACGGCCGGGATGAGGTGGGAATAAATGTTGACCGACTCATTGTGGAGATATGACAAACTGCATAATGAAGTGTGAAATGAGCCTGAGATGTCTCTATAGCCGGAGAGAATATACTTGTTGGATTCCTGTCGAAACCATTTCGGCATCTGATCATATGAGAGAAGAACTGGGCGTGCTGCCTTGCCGGACTCAGATACGGCATCGCTAGTAGGCTCAGGGGTCTGCAGTGATGAAAGTCGAGAACGGAGAGTAGATGCCATCTGCCGTTGTGCTTGATGAAAATGTAAGGGGGGAAGCCTGAGTTTGAATGGAAACGGAAATGCAATGGGAGCAAAGAGGCCTTTCCCTTTTGCGTTATTTCCTCTTCAGTTATTCTTCCCAACCGCGAACAGACCTTGCCGTTTCATTGCTTGCTACGGTCCAGACGGTTCGCGTGTGTATAATATGAACAGGTGAACAGGAAAGTGCCAAGGGTGAAGGGGGAAGGGTCATTGATTAGAGTAAGAAAGTCGCCTTGCTATTCTAATTCTGGCTTTTTGGTGCACGTTAGGTTCAGTTTCCAAAATTATATCTTTGATTGTTGTTCTTCTCCGCAAAAATAGCAGGATTGCTGATATCGGGGAGAAATCCTAGAATATTGTTTATTTTATAATATCTTGTAATTTTATGCATTTTTTATTTTATAATGTTATATAATTTATTATATATTTTATTTTAAAATATTATATATTCTATTATGTATTTTATTTCAAAATGATATCATATACTATACTATTTTATATTTTGTAATAACGTGTATGATAAGCAAGTGGGCCATCCAAGTAAGTGGGCCACTTCTTGTATACCCTTAAGATAAAAATTAAAATAAAAACACCACAAACTATCTAATTAATTAAAACTACTCGCTATATTCTCCTCTAGACGTCTCAATCACTACCTGACAGGTCCTTGCATTATGCCCAGTCTTTCCGCATACACCACAGCGCCGAACGCCCGGTCGCGCCGACCTTTCTTGACCACTACTTCTCGACGATTCGGCCACTACCTGCGCATCTACATCCATCTGATCAACTACTTGCCTTGACTCCCCTGCAGTCATCACCCCTCCTTTCTGTAATCGGGTTCTTTTTGCCCTTCGGCGTCGACTAAGTATCTCATTTGCTTGTTCAAGGTCATTCATCCTAGCCTCTACTAAGACTAGCTTATGCATGACTGTGCTTGTTCCCTTCTCAAAACACTTCACAGCTTGAATAAGTGACTCTGGAGAGCTGCTATGATGTCTTCTGATTCGT
>NJCR01002684.1:0-13816 GCA_002234235.1 Fusarium hostae
GATGTGCTGAAGTCCTCAGGGGAATCCGTCCCTTTATGTCTGTTACCACAGACATCCATCTGACCCCACTAACGAAGCTTAGACCACTTACCCTGGAATGCTTGCCACAACCGTCACAGTAGGTGATGAAAGGTGGCTCACTTGCTTATATGGCTCACTCGCTTATAAAATACGTTATGCTTAGTTCTTGCCCAAGTAACATCCCCGAAGCATCAGAGTCGCGTACAGACAGACGATGGAGCTATGTCCCAGACGACACCGTAGCCGAGGGCGATGGTTGCTAAAATTTGTTAGCATGAACGTGTTTGGTAAAGATTTACTCAAAAAGCGGCTCACCAGCGCTCCCAGCACTTTGCAGCATTCTCAACACGAATAGAGCCGTCTAATTATTTTGCAATGCTAGTCCAATATTTGCGGAACAATAGATGGTCAACATAACAGGACAAACTCTGCGCCGACAGATCTTATCAGCCAGGTCTCCGAGAATTGCTGGAGCGAGACCAGCTACGACCATGTACGATGTGGTAGTGAGATTGATCCGTCCTGATATGTGAAGTGCCTGGGACAAATCATCTATGTTTGGGAAGAAGATGAACTATGATAATAGAGAGAACAAAGCGGCAAATGAGATCAGCAAATGATCTGGATACATTGAGACTTGGTGAAAGTTATGGAAACAGGTTAAAGTAACTGGCGCTTCAGCTGGTACATCTCAAAGCTCTGTGACAAGTTTTTGTTTCGTTTGTGGTGGCGACATGATTGAACTTGAAGGGGAGATTTATTAGGGCTAGAGGTGATTGTTCCTGTTGAAATTGAACCGATTTAGATGCTTTATCTGGTCGACTCGATGCGGTGCGTTGGGACAAAGAAGTAATTCAGTTGGTGGTGCGTCGAAGTTGGTTACACTCTGTCCCATGACCTGTAACCGCTGAGAGTTTGATCCTGTTTGCACCCTTACTTCATCTTTCCAAGATACAACAGTACGGAACAGGTCACAGCAATGTCACCAAAGATCATCGCCGTCATCGGAGCTCTGGATGCTGACTTGATTATGGTTACGAGTCGTATTCCTAACCCGGGTGACAGCGTCCTCGGCAATCATTACCAAGAAGCTCTTGGAGGCAAGGGAGCAAACTCGACCATTGCGACCTACAGAACGTGCCATAAGAAACCGCGTTCAGCGGGAGAAAAGCCGCCTGATAAGCCCCTCACCGTCGCAACAGAACAGCTCACAGTTGGGGGTGAAGATGATATCCAAGTCAAGAGGATCGGGGCGGTTGGTGATGATAGATACGGCGAAAGGTTCAAAGCCGAATTGTATAAAAACGGCCTTGATGCTTCAGGGATCATCACAGTCCCTAATACCAGCTCAAGCATTTGTTTCGTTATGGTTGAAGATCAGACACGCGAAAACCGCTGTCTCTTCACGCCTGGTGCCACAGCCACTTGGAGAAAGAAGGATTTCATCAACTCACAGCAGCTTGGAGGAGGACTCGGCCAGACCTGGTATTAGCCCAGATTGTTGAAACCATGCTGGCGACTGCTGGCAAGGCTGGCATCGACTTTTGCCTCAATGTTGCTCCTGCAACCCCAATCAGCAAGCACCTTTGTCGACACCTGACGCATTTGCTCGTAAATGAATCTGAAGCGGCTATTATGTCAGGCGTGAAAGGGATGAAGTTAACCTGGAAACATGGCCAACTAATTCGCAGGAGTTCTTAAGTCGTGGAGTCAGAAATGTGGTCATTACACTGGGAGCAAAAGGTGCATTCTATGTCAATGCCGAGGGAAGCGGCCATTGCCCTGCATTCGACGTTCAAGTTGAGGACACCACCGGAGCTGGGTACGTTTTCTCATCGCCTCTCTAAAAATGATCTGACGTTATTGAGTAGTGACACCTTCACCGGGGCATATGCTTCAGACTACATGAGGCAAAAGACCAAGGGTGGATGGGATATCAGAAGCGCAGTTGTTCGTGCAAACAAGGCTGCTGCGATAACGGTCCAGATTTTAGGGGCACAAGAGGGGATTCCTTGGTCAGACGACATTGATAATTTTGACGCGCCGGTGAAGAGGCTCGATTTTATACGGCCAAAATTGCCTGCTGGTCTGGGTGGTGGAACTTGAATCCGAGACGTCTGTCGTCGGAGTGGTCAATGTGACGGAGGGATGACTTCAGTTACTGGTTTAGGCAGTGGAAGACGACGTTGTTTACATGTAAGATAAACAATCCTTCTTAACCTTCGATAATTTTGCTATAGTATATTGTCAAAGTGACCTTTCTCAACCCATTGTTCGAAGTCCTCTCTCGAGGACGACGCCAGCAACACCAACACCCAACACTCCAAGCGTCCAGGTATTCTTAAACTCCTCCAACTTGGGCCAGAAGCTGTTCTTCTGCTGTCGGTACTCCTCAAACTCCTGGGGCTTGACGGCATCGTGCTTGGAGTATCGTTCAGCTTGACTCTCCTCGTTCTCCTTGTCACCACCGAGGTAGCGCAAGAAGACGTAGTTGGCAATTGGGCCGAGAACAGCGATGGGATGGAGAATGCCGGCGCCGAGAAGAAGAATGGGGAATGAGGCGTGGATTAGTGCGTCGCCAAGGTAGCTGGAATTGTTAGTTTTGGTCTATTCTTTGGTGCGAGAAGAACTTACTTGGGGTGTCGAACAATGCTCCAGACGCCCTCGCGGTTGATTCCCTGAGCAGTGTCGTTCTTCTTGAAAGACTCAAGCTGGGCATCGGCCAAGGTCTCAAGAGCGAATCCGGTGGTGAACAAAAAGATGGCCAGCGAGTGGAAGACAAATCCGTTGGAAGTGAAAGGTGAAGCGACAGCGCTCTCTGCTACAGCGCGGAAAGGAATTGTAAAGGGAAGCGAGATGATAGTCTGCGCGACAGCCTCGGGCAGAAATGTGGTAAACAGCGCCATGTTCCAGAAACCGGGATCCTTTCTCTTAACGTCATAGCGAGGGTCATCCTTTCCGCGCTTCAAGCTTCGAGACACAACGCGGGAAGTAAGTCTCACGCCCCAAGCTGTAACACCAGCGAGAAGAAGCTTCTGGGAGTACCCAAGACCATTCCAAGCATCAAGAGGCGAAACTTTATCGTAAACATAGCGAGAACCAATAGCGCTCCACCAAGCATTCAACGTCATTCCAGATGCCCAAAGAAAGTCCTTCCCCTCAACTCTATCCGCATACCGCGAAACTCCATACGCGACCGCCGACAAACCAGCATGCAGACTAAAAGACGGCAAGACTGCGGAGTGCAGTAGTCCTAGCGCACTAGTTCCAAAACCTTGATACACGGTGCGATTGAAATGCGAGCCATAAACATCTTGTTCGGCGCCAGATGACCCGAAACTCGCCCGAGGCAGAGATGGAGAATGGCCGGCAAACTTGCTGCCGTAGATATCCTGCTCGGCACCAGATCCAGCGAAAGAAGGTCTTGGTAGAGACGGGGAGTGGTCGGCGAATTTACTGCCGTAGACATCTTGTTCGGCTCCAGATCCGGTGAATGCCCCGTGGGGAAGAGATGGGGTGTGACCGGCTAGTTTATTACCGTAAATGTCCTGTTCGGCGCCGGAGCCGGTGAATGTGCCTCTTGGAAGGGAGGGTGAATGATTGGCGAGTTTACCGCCGTAAATATCTTGTTCTGCCATGATTTAAAATGTGTGAAGTGCGATGAGAATGAGTGAAAGCAGACAGAATGGCTCGAGATCATGATATACTGGTCAAGGTGGAGATGAGAACTGTCGTAAATATTGCGTCATTAGTTATATCATCATTGCATCGTCGACGCGTTTCTGTGGAAAGTGATGACTAAGATCATTCTCAATGTTTCAGTATTGTTATGATAACTAACATAATTTTACTCCCTTCTTCTATGCTTGGTCTTACCTGTCAGTGAGAGGTTGAAAGCAGATGTCAGCTCCATCGGCTTGGGACGGAGGTACATATTCCGACAAGTGAGGAATGGGGTCCGAAAAAAGATCCGATTGAACTGCCACTAGTTCAACGGCCCATCTTCTGCCAGAATTGCCCAGACGTGCCTCGTTGGCAAATGTGACCGCGTCAAGACCAATCTGCCGTGAGACGCGCGATGCAAGTCGCGTATCGTACAGCATAGTTAGGTCAACAGCTACAACACAACAATCACAGACAACAACAACATATTATGATGATCATGATTAAATATTCCTAGAAAGTCAGTAGGCAACAAGACAAGTTAAATTGCCTTACTACTGGATGACTACATAGGTCCACTTGTGATTTACAAAACCACGTTAGATAATCCAGCCGCTTAAATAAACAGAGCAACGTGAGTGATCCAGCTTGGTCTTTCCCAGGAGAAACCACGCTGTTGTCCTCCTTGATAGTAGCAACATCTACTCGTCGTCGTGGACATCGATGACGGTGTTCTTCCACTTGCGGGCAGGGACCTTGCGCTTGAAGAGAATGTCGATCTCTCGGTAAGATCGGTTCTTCATCTCAGGAAGCCAGATGAAAGCCATGACCAAGCAGAAGAAACCGGTACCAGCCCAGACATAACCACACTTGCCACCGAGGTTGGCGCCCTGTAGACTGTTAGTATCTGATACATGAGAGGCTGTGAGGATGGACTTACAGTGGGGTTAAGCATCCATGAGGAGAGGAAGATACAGGGGATATTGACGAGGTAGTAGCAACCACGGCCGATACCAGTGGTCAGAGGTCGAAGACGAATGGCAGAGGTCTCTCCGATGATGACCCAAGAAGCGGGAGCAGGTCCGAGGGTGAAGAGGACGGAGACAATGAGACCGAGAGCAGCCTGGGTGTTGGAGTTGACGGTGGACTTGACATCACCGACAGTGGCGGCAATACCAAGAGCGATCAGAAGAACAGTGTTTCCAAGAGACCCCCAAAGGTAGATGGATCGTCGACCGAAGTAACTGGTGAGAATCCAAGACAGCATGACGAAGACGGTCTGGAGTGCGGAGGTGATGAGTCCCATAGCAAAAGCGGTCTTGTTAGGCATACCGGCCTCTGTAAATAAGTCAGTACAGTTCATCAAAGCTCACGAGGATCCACTTACGCTCGAAGAAGTAGACAGCCTGGTTGGCGATCAAGTTACCAGTAAGGTTCTGGGCGGCGTAGACGCAGCAGACGATGGCAGTACGGTATGCATCAGTGCCCCGGAACAGCTCAATGAAGCTGGGGTCCTTGACGGTCTTCTCGAGATCAATGGTTCGCCTCATCATAGCAATAGCTTCCTGAGCGTTGTCGACGTGGGTAGAACGTCCGAGACGTCGAACGGCCTTGGCAGCCTCTTCGAGACGACCCTTTCGAACGAGCCACCAGGGAGACTCGGGGGAGAGGAAGATAAGGATGGCGAGGGGAGTGGGAAACATCCACTGAAGAGCGATAGGCACGCTGAGATTTTGTTAGCGATCTGAGAGATTGATGATGAGAATTGAGAGAACATACCGGAAAGCAGCCTGCTCATGAAGATCATTGTAGCGGTAAGCAACAGCACCGACGATAATAGCACCAATAGCCCAGAACATCTGAAGCATCTGCGTAGCAGGCGCACGGAGCTGGAGAGGCACAATCTCGGAACAGTAAGCAGGAGAGTTGGCGATGAAAATACCCCAAGGGATACCCTCAAGAAGCTGAGCGACAAGCATGACAGGGAGAGAGTCGGCAAAGTAGAAGATGAAGATGAAGGCGTTGAGGAGCATGAGACCGCTGATGGTAGCCCATCGGTATCCGATACGGCTGGTGATGGGACCGGCGATGGTGACACCGATAAGGGCACCGATAGGACCACCGACCTGAAGAGCGGATTGCCACTTTGTCTCGATGACATATTTGCCCTTGGTGTCACTCCAGATACCGTATCTGTCGGCGAAAGCGGGGAGGGCGATGAAGTTACCGATGAGGAAAACACAATAAGCCTCCATGATCTACACCATTAAACTCAAATTAGCCATAATTCACCGGGTGAGGGGTAATTTCTTTTGGGGGGCGGCGCTGCATACAATTGTGCAAGACATGTTGAAGGCCCAGAGAGAAGCAGCGGGATAAGCTCTAACGGCCTCGAGAACGGTCATGTTATGCTCCTGGTTCTCAGCGTCAATGGCGCCCTGCTTGTCGGCGGCCATCTCCTTCTTTGCCTCGACATCGTAGGCATGGTCGATATGGGCCTCTTCGCCCTTGACCTCTGAGATGCCGCCAACGCCCTTGTTATCGTCGATGTTGCTCATGTTGACGTGTTATTGAAAATCAACAATGATTGAGGATGGAAATCAGACCAAGGCGAGAAATGCAACGGTGCCGAGGGTTGACATTTATAAGAAAATTGAAACGTCGCGTTGGAAAAGATGCCGATCGTATGGATCCCTGCTCTTAACCTAGCAAGGTATGGAGTAGTACAGTAGCATCGAAATGAAAAAGTACCCTAAGCAACCGGGAGAATGGGCAAAAAAGGCTTCGCGATGATACGTAGCGTGCATCGGTGCCCGGGGTATTTGATTTTAGGCATCTGGGGTATGGTTCCCTCGGACATTAGACGCACGAATGGAAGCACAGTTGGAGACCAACAGCATTCCAAGGGCGGCCTATGAACGAGGAGTTCCCCGCGAGAAACCCCGCAGACTACCCCGGATCAATACACCACTACGGCGCGACTCCGGCGGGAGGAGTTCGGGGTCATGCCAGGGTGGGACAAGGTTGCATCCTGATCGGTCTTAATTTCCCCGTTTTACTCCAACATCTCCACGGCTTGCTTGTGACCCTCGTGGTATTTACTACCGAGCCGAGGCGAGGCTCTAAAGAAACATACCAATTCGGAAGTTTATATGCCGAATACCAGAAGAGCCCACAGGGACGAAAGAAAGAAAGAAAGGAAAGGGAATATGTTTCTGTCTGGCGAAAGGCGGGTCGTATTCTCCAGTGTATACGGTTATCATCAAAAGCACTGGAGAAGCTGGGGAACCCCCCTCCTAAACACGCGAGCGAATCATCAAACACCCGGCTAAACGCACCACAAAAAAAAACGAGAATTGGAGGGCTACAAGCTTCCATCCCTGCTCATCCCATCTCCGTCCCCTGGAATCTCACGTGGGCCATACGAAAAGTTCAGAACCATAACCTGTAACAGTCGCCTTCCCGCACAGGCGCGCCAATTGTTCTTGACGCGCTTCTGCTAGCGTGTGGAATTAATGCACCTATCGGGTCACACTTCCGGTGGTGCCAGGAGCGGCATTCCTTGCCGTTGATCCTTCGAGAAGCAATCAGGCAAATGCAGAGTAGCTTGGCGCATTTATTTCCAGCTGACACTTGCTGATTTGCGCGTGTAGACTTTGAGGATATTAATTTAAGCTTAATATATTTTGTTTAATTCCAATAGGGGCGTTAAGCCTTATCCCAACGGTCCGGGTAAATAACCTGGCGTATGTAAGAGCCCAGGTGACAAGCTGAGATGCAGAATGAAGGCTGAAACCAGTTGGTGATGGGCGGTTGGGCTAGGTTGCCCCAGACTTGCATCCGTCAAATTCGGATTCCACGTGGTTTGTGTTGCATCAGTTGAGGTCTCCTCTTTAATCTGTCATCTGGAGTCGTATTCAGAGTCTAGGTTAGGTTGCGTCCAAGATGGATTGTTGCTGCAATGAGACATGTCAGGCATGTTGCCGATTGACGCGAGAGGGTTGATACCAGGTGAGAACTGGAATTATAAAAACGAAAAGATATATTTGGTTCTTGGTCTATATGCTACGCCCCGACATGTAATGAGAGAAAGAACCAACGTTTTTGCATATTCTGTTGCTCAGGACGATCACTGGCGACCTAACCAAAACGCCGTTCTACATAAGCCACCAGAGAAACGTGACGTCTTATTACGGAGGTTCGGCACAGGGTAAGCTGCCCGCAAGCGATATGCTCGTTTAATCGTTACTATCAGGACGCGCCACTACTGGTACGCATCCCAATTTGGCATGTCTTGGAGAAACTCCACTTTGGAGTCTGTAGATTCAGTTGGGCAGGGACGGATGATCGCCTCGATCTGATTTAAGCTGCAAAACGGCTGAAGGTTACCTAAGGATCAGCGCTTGTGACTATGAGTTACTGCTATCTTCTTTCATAAAATCTCTTATCCTTTTCGTGCAGTTCCCTGTCGCAGAGAGGTGAAGGTTCTAGGCAGGATGGTGACATCGAATTGATGTTCGACTGAAAGTACCTCTTGTCCTGACGCGTTGGATCTTCCTCCAGATTGGTTCGCCTCATTGATGGTCGGTTTCGACATTTGACTCCCCAAGGTTTTGTGGCTAAGAGAAGGTTGCCAATTCAGCATGAAGAAGAGCGCATGCCTCGATGCCTGCGCTACTCCGTACAACACGCGGAGGTTCAGCGAAGTAAGACCATTGGATCGAGAATATCTAGGCTAGAGCGATATGTACTGTGAAAAGAGATGGTGTGTGATGAAAGTCCTCTTACCCGAAGATCTTCGACATGCTAGCTACATCAGACGCAAGCCCAGCGCTGAGAGTTGGTTTTCGTAAGAAAGACCTACACCTCTGCTTTTACTACTGAGTGAAGTCTCTCATGATTGCGTCTGCAAATCACCTCTAGTACATGAAATATGTGAGCTCGTTACCATCAGCTGTACTTTCGAAGCAATCTTAATGGGCTTTGGTGAAACTGTGATAGCAAGCTACTCTGTGCCATCACTTCCATGAGCTGAATGAGCCGTCTACACGCTCGAGAGTAGTATGGAAGGATGTTCTGATGGGTAAGTGATTGGTTACCGGCTGAGTGCTGACGCTGTGAAGAATCAATCCCAATTGGCTCGCATAAGACTGACAACCCCAGACTCTCCCTTGAACTAATTTAGCAGGGGACACAATCAGCATTAACGGCTGATGAGGTGCAGTTCTCCAATTTTCCTGGGGGAGGTCTAGACTTTCATCCAATGTTACAACCAACCGCGATACTCAATCTGACTTAAGGCCAGGCCCGTCATGTTGTCGAACATCCACAGCACCAGAGCGATCCTTTAATTGCTCTCATTGAGGAGTATGATGACTAAAACTCGAATAGTTCCTTTACTGGTCCCGCTACATGTAGGTAGTTCGCCAATTGCGTGGTGAATGAGGTGAAATTAGAATGTGAACTGTTGGATGCTCATTGTAGCCCATCTGGTGATGTATTCTTCCACACACTAGGATCCAGTTGTGTTGCGTTCATAATGAGCTAATCGACATGCCATGGCGTATGTGCCAAATAATAACGTGGTGGTTTATCCGTACCCATGCATCGTGTCTAAGCTCGAGCCTCAGATAGCGTCAAATACAATTAAATCCATGATATTCAATGCTTCTCGTAAGTTTTCCTTCAATGCAAAGTCTCGAACTCTTTTTCGATCGGCATCAGTTGACTTGGCTTGATATTCCACCAGTACTCGGTTCACTTCGGAACATGTAAGTAAGAACTTAGCTGCTTTGATTGAGCTTTCTAGACTGTAAGAGTTACGCGAATTTTCTGAAAGTTTCATCGCGTAATGAAGTGGCGTGAGTGCCTCTTTGGACTCATCTGACGTCCATGCAAGTCTTGGGTCTGCCCCAAAGAGATACGCGAGAGCCTCCATATTCACAACGACAATGCCATCGATTGATGCAGAAAACACGGTTTGTCCTTTGTTGTTTCTACAGAATAGGTCGACAGACTTGTTCTCCAGCAGCACGCGAAGCCGGTCAGCAAATATTGTCTCATGTAATGGACTTCGCCCCGAATTGTCCCTGTGGTTGATATCTACGGTGTTGTCAAGAACAGCTCGCAAAACAGCTTCTGAGGTAGCCATTCTCGTTGCTACATGTGCCGGTAGTTTGCCATCATTGTCCGGAATATTGGCGAGTTTGCCACCATCATATTGAAGAAGGCGCCGAACCAAGGACATACAGCTACTGCAATCCCCTAGGCATAGTCCTCTTATACAGCAATCTAATGGTGTGTGCCCATCCTCGTTTCGGATTTGTAAGTAATCCGTATTGCCGATATCCATCACAAATGTGGCAAGAGAATGGCATCTCACAAGAAGCGCTCTGTGGAGGAAATGCCTATCTCGAAAAAATATGTCTCCCCAGATTTTGTACTCTGTACAATCGGATTGTGCAATGAATACCCCCTTCTCATCGTAGAACTCTGGTTTGGCATATCGAAACCAGGCATGTATCAGCGTGGCGTCTAATGATTGATAACCCCTTCGGACTGATCTCAAATCGGTCTGGGATATTATCTGAATTGTAACCTGAACTATCATGTCCGCATGGCCCTTAGACTGTTTGACGGTCAAAAGCATGCCCAAGGCGGCTGGGCGGTCCGCGTGTATCGCTCGGGCAATGTTTTCTGCCAAGTTGTCATCGTCTGGGCCATTGCCGCTATGTAGAAAGAACTCCAAGATTTCGAGACGCTGTCGGTAAATTGCCGTAGCGACTGCAGTTCGTATAGTCGGACTCATGTTTCTTGTACGAAAAGGGTTGACCCCGCTGTCCACGAGGTACTTGCAGACATGACCATGCCCAGCCTCGACAGCGGCACACAGCGGTGAGACACTCTTTGGGCGAGTGCCGTCGAGCTCAGCTCCCTCACGGTGGAATCTCTTAACTTCGTCGAGATTACCAGCTTTACAAGCCTCGTAAAGGTTCCATTCGCCAGTCTCAAGTTCAGCAGGAAAGACAGCTTTGGCTCTGGATATGCTGTGGTGAAAGGCCTCATTATGACTTTCCAGTCGCTTTGAGGAAGCGTAGCCAACTGTATGGGCAAAGCAATCAACATGAGGGCACCTGTACGGTCTCTCATGTACTGCTAGGTGGTCTTTGAGTGCAGCTTCGTTTGAGCATCCTACGGCAAACTTCGAACATTGAATCTTGTGACACTTGTGCCTCATTGGTCCCTCGGTTGCGTCGAAAACAGCGGTTTCAGACTTCTCTCGTTGCAGACCTATCAAGGTTCGTACAATAAGGACATTATCTTGAATGGCCAAGTCCAAGTCTTGAGTTGTCTTATGACTCTCTTCTGTTTGGACTGAAGCCTGTTTGCCATTGGCTTTAGCCAAATCAACTGTTGCTGCTTTAACGGCATCCAATTTGGAGGTCGAGCCTGTGGAAACCCCTGAAGTTTCTACCTCATGTATGTGGTGGGTATAATGAGCAGCAGCATAGTCCAAAAACCCAAGGTATCCGGAATGGATATGATCACTGATATTTTGGCTCTTGGATTCCGTAAAAGGCCTAGAGGATAAGTAGCGACAACAAAAGAGGGCCATGTCGATATGCTCCTGCAAGAGGTTAATCGTGTCGTTGCGAACAAGGTATCTATCGCTATGTTAGCTCATATTCATGCGTCGAGGACAGTCCATGATCTTACTTGGTTGCTGTTTCATGAACCATGCTGACGACCTGCTCAGATTCAAGGTTGGGAAATAGATCGCAATCTGTCACATCAACGAGAGAGCTGCATATGCTTTTGCAGCTGTCTCGGCGGAGGTTTCTGAGATTGCAAGTCTCCTTATCTGCATCGATACAGAATCTCGACTGTATCTCGCGCCATCGAAGGGGTCTCGTCGCGCAAATGACCCAGCCCAGTATGTTCGTCACGGTCTTGTGACGCGAGGGTCCATGTTTCTTCAAAATCCGTTGAGCAATACGATCATAGCTGACTATGTTAGTGATCCCACTCCATGCTTGGCGTCTTTTGCTTACTTACGCTTGGTCCAAGTCTTCTGGGAACGTATCGCCTTCTAATTCATCTTCGAATTCCTGTATTGAGTCCATTGCCGCGAGGTTTTCGAGCACCACTCGTGCGTATAGAAACATGCCTAATCTTGGTAAATATTTATCAATCATGGACGGAAATACCATATCTACCTTGAGATGCGCTTGATATCTTTGAAATCAAGTTTGCTTCTTCCTGTTGTGTCAATAAAAACCTAGCGCGTATCTTTGCAGCTTGTCCTTTGGTGAACTGCTCGATGTCGTGCTGGTGAGCATCAACCATGTCAAGTCGGATCTGAGGATGAGACGATAATAACACATCAAGTCGTCCGTCCCTCTGTCCACAAATCAGTATCTTCAGGTCACAGCCACATGATGTTGCAGTTGGTAAAAGTTCATTTAGACACCAATTGATAGAAACCTCGTACTCGTTGTCCACTGCCTCGTCTAGACCATCAAGAACGAGTGTTGCCGTTGGCCGAGACGTCAAGCAGTCATTTGCGAGTTTCTTCAAATCAGCAAGCTCAGTGGAATCCATGGTGGATAGCTTTTCATAGGCGAACCTCATTATCGTTTCGTCTGCGTTGACGAGTTGCATTATGACATATTGGAGCATTGACCGAGCCGTTCTCCGGTCGGCTGCATCGTGCTTGAAAAAGAAATAAGCCAAGAAACTTCGTCCAGGAGACTCAGAAGCTTGTCTACGCTTACGATGACGAATGATTGTCTTTGCTAAGGTAGATTTTCCTTTTCATTGAATAATCGGTCAGGTGACAGATGACTTTAGAATTGCAAATGTGTCGATGACTTACCAGAACCAGGGGATCCGTTCAGGAACAAGACCCTACCGTCCGACGGTTTTCCTCCTTCCCAGGAATTGAAAATTGGATTGGAAAATATCCAATTACCAGAATTCTCAACTATGGGATCCCGTGATTCTAATTGAAGGTCGGTTCGAGATTTGGAAACGTCCAGTCTACTTTCCAAGTAGGTCTTCATTTCTTGTGCTTGCAATGTCTTGCTCTGTAACTGTTCAGAAACCAATGTAGACCTTATGTCTTCGAGACTGGTATACAGATTACTGAATTGGTCTTTGGCGTACTGGTCGGCGTCTTGGACTTCCTTCAGGATAGCATGTGATTGTAGCTTGTCGTCTGATAACAATGCCTGTTTGCGTTTGAGACTTTGGAGAATAGGCTTGACTTCGCGTCGAAAGCTTCCCCATGCCCATTTAAAGACTCTTTTCCATTCTAAGCCAAACAGTCAACAGGACGAGACATACAGGGGCGGGTATACCTACCTGGACGAGAAAAAACATCTAGAACGCATCGATGGAAGCGAAGGATATCTGAGAAATAATCCTCCAATACCAACTTCAAGTGATTTCTACTCTGAATGAGGTTATGGAAGAAGGCGAGGTTACCGAGTGCTTCTGCAATCTCTTCGTAAGCATCAATTAGTTGCCTGACAGCGTCTGTCCAGGTGGTGGCAATCATAAGTGCCAGCTTGATCGGACCCTACCGTACATCGTCAATACCAAAATGGCGGCAATCAACAACTTGTCTTACCCAAATGAAAGCCACGAAGTCACTGGCGTTGAGGAATATTGCGACAAGTTTCTCAACATGCTCCATTGCGTGGAGAAATCTCTGGACTCGGGTCAATTTGCAAAGGTCATTCCTGCGCCCCAGTATGTTCTGAGTTGCCTGGATCGTGTCGTTCAGAGTGTTCTGATTGACTCCGTCCATCTGCTTGATCTGATCATCAGAAAGTTCTCGACGAAAGAGGTCCAGAGACCTTTCAAAGCTAGTTTGTTGATTTGATGCCATTTTGGGTGGTCATCCGATGGTTGTTGAGAGGTATGGAATGAAGCTGAAGAGAGTGGGTTCGACGGTCAGGCCCCATCAGTAATATGTCTGCCGCCTCACTTTCAACCCAAGGCATACTGGCTTGTGTTTCGTGGCTGAAAATCACAACCAACAAGAGCGCACTATCACCTACAGGGGTATGAGTGGCGGGGCAGTGCTGTAATTTTCGGTGCATATCCTACAGTGCCGCGCAAAAGTTAC
>NJCR01002686.1:0-23392 GCA_002234235.1 Fusarium hostae
TATCAACCACGTTATATAAAAATTACATATATAAAAATTACATCAAACCACCGCATTCAAACACGATCATCAAGCGACCATGTGTAGAACAATACATACCTCATCTGTGTGCCGAGTATGCTCTCACCGGATTGGATTCAAGATAGATGGGCAGCCTTGCAAAATTCCCGGAGATAAAGAGAAAGGGTGTGTAGCAGAGTTCGAGGAGAAGACTGATACTCTATCTCCTGACTTTTGCCACAAATGCCAGGAAAAGAATAGGAAAGGCACGAAATAAAGAACAGGGTGGATCACTGAGAGAAGCAGGCTGCTGATAACCTTTTTATGAATTTGATGAATAAAACTTTGAAACATATACAATCGTGTGACTTCCAGTGTTAGAGAGTCATCAAGCACTCCTTCGCAGTTCCAGTGTCGAGTAGATATCAGTGATAAATCTTTCCATATTCAGAGCCCAGTAAGAATTATATAACCCAGCCTACTTTTTACTTTCTGGCACGCCGTACTTAAAACATGTTCCATCAAATAAGTCATCATACATAAAAACCAACAAAGTGTCCCCCTCCGTTACATTTACAATTACCAACATGTGCAAGACAATAAGCATCCGATATCAATGCGAAGATTGCTGGACCCTCGGCCATGACGATACGACAGTGACGCCTTCCAAGACGCCAAATGACAGGATGAGGTGCAAATCCGAGGTTAATGTAGTAAATAAATACTTTTCTCCTATATGGTGCTTAGTTTGCTTAGAAAAGAAAAGGAAGGAGAAGAAGTGACTTTTGTCACTAGAGCAACTGAAGGGTTAGTCTATTGCTTTTATCGACAAATATGAAATTATGTCTCCCCCACCTCTCCCAGAATCACAAGTGAAGAACTACATGATATTTCTTCAGCGCAACGACCAGAATTATGAGCAGCTCATATCATGGACCATCAGCTTCCCATGAGCATAAATATGCCAATACTTCCCCTATAATTTTCTGCAAAAGGAAACCAACGTGGCAGATCCAACCCGCGCAAGAAGCCTAGATAGGTACAGAAGCCACCGAAATGTGCAGTACCACGTTCGTCAGGCACTACTGTAACAACAAGAAATGCGACTACTTGATCAAGTACAGGCAGAAAGAGTTGGAGTGCGGTGAGAAGAAAAAGACTCCACTTGGTAATTGTAACCTTGAGATTCATTCGAGAAATGAGTATATGGATTCTCGAAAATGCCCTAGATGCATTGAAGCCATGAAGAAGAAGGCGAGAGGGGCTGTTTGATGGCCGTTAATCTACTTAGCATATATATGGTCAGCGAGGAGGGTAAGAGATAATGGTTTACGTTTACGTCAAGCTAGCAGTTTTGGGGGTAGCTTCAGATCAATCATTACGTCCAGCTCAAAACACACAATAAGTTTTCCTGCCCTGTTGCACAAGAACAAGCAGAGACGAATGATGACGGATATGACACAAGCGATCTTTTCTTGGTCAATCAATCAATTCTCTTTATCATTTAATGATATATGCTGTTGGCTTGGCGCGGCCACCTACTTCATGCGAAAAAATACACGTAAGCTCCATATATAGAAGCCTACACAATCCTCCGTCGATGATCGGAAGTCGGTGATCCAAAGTCTCACGTCAGTCTCTCTCGTTCCTGCACCACTTTGAAGAAGTCATATTTCTCTCTGTTTATTTGAACTGTTCCACCACTAAATCAGTCAATATGTTACTTCAAAATCTAGCAACAGAGATCATCGAACTGATCGTACAGAATCTTGCAGTGCGCTCTGACCTCAACGCCTTCTGCCAAACCAACAAACGGCTTTACCTCATTGCCAATGATCTTGTTTATCATGGTGATGCGCACTGGCGGTGCAGGGCCCTCCGATGGGGTTCTGAAGAGGGACTTTTCTCAGTAGTGGAGAGATCACTGGACCAAGGCGCTGATGTCAACTTCATCATCAACTACGAGGATGAGACTGCCTTGTTTCCAGCTATTCGAAAGCAGTACTGGGATATTGTGCATCTGCTGCTGGCGAGAGGTGCAAACGTGCATCTTAGGAACAAGGTTGGCGATAATCTTGTGTATTTTGCGGTGACGACTGGCAGTTATGATCTAGTGATGCTCATGCTGGATCAAGGTGTCGATCCAAATTCACACGTCGATGGCGATGTTCCGCCTTTGCTACTGGCGGTGCGAAGAGGATATCTCGACATTGTGAGATTGCTCTTTGAGAGCGGGGCACATATTGACGATAGCGACGACTGGGGCGAGACGCCAACATGGCTATTTTAATGACTGAGCGATTTGTAGGAAACCCCGGTTTTATTGATGAGCATGGTAAGGAGTTGCTCTGGTATGCTGTCAAAGGAAGATGTCAACGGTATACTCGCTACCTGTTGGACAAAGGTCTCGATCCGGAAAGAGATCTATGGAAGGAAGTCGATGGCAAGATGGTTGGCGGTTCTGCCCTGGTATTAGAGATGCTGGGCGCCGGTGTACTGACAGTGTAGGATTGGAATCCTGGTAATGGAGCATAAAGGGTGGCGGGAGAATGTCTGATAACAAAGAAACGAGACCTTACCATGCTTCACACCATCACGAATATGTTCTGACTCACAGTTCAACTCACTGAACACCAACTCCAAAGTTCCTTTGTTCTATGTTAAGTAACAACATAACAAAGTCGCTGCCTCAAACCCATCCACTATCAAGGCTAATGATCGCTTCTTTTTAATACTCTTCTTGAACGCATCAATCTCGGTTTGGAAGTCCTCTTCTTCCTTAAGTAACGCCTTCTTCTTCTCTTCAAGTGCTTTCACTTTCTCTTGGACATCTTTCAATTTAGCTTTCGCTTCGATCAAGCAATTATTCAACTGACTGATCGTCGCTGTATCCCAAAGACTGATCCTGGCGCTCTTAGGTGCAGATTTCTTATGATTGTCTTCTTTGCGGGATTGCTTCTTTTGCGAGTCCTCCTTGAAGCTGACCTTCTTAGCTGGGTTCTCTGTTTCATCTTTCGTGGGCTCGTCCGAGTTCGAGTCATCCTCCTCGCTTTGTTCGTCAGATTCATGTTGACCCTCCTCGGGCTCATCCTGCGTGAGAAGCCTGGGTATACTCTGAGCTACGTTTTCGGGTGACTCCTTTGGTGCTCTCTTCTTAGTTCTATTGCTTTCCGGGGGGGCGTTGTCCGACATGATGTCGCTAGACGATGTAGACAATTATAAAGGCAACGAGCGGGTTTCGTTGAAAGGGAGCGGGTTCTCTGTTGGACGCCTGACTATGAGATCTGATGTCCAACATTGATGGATTAGAGGAGCTCCTTATTCATATACTCGCTCGTTCCATGGATTCCTTGCGATTCACCACTGGCCAAATCCAGCACTTGTTCCCTACCAGTCTTTTCGCAACGAGGGTTCCTCAGAGACGCCTCACTATTGTGCAGTCAATCAGCTCCTTACACTTTCTTTGTCAATGAGCTTTCAGACAACCTTGAACGCCTTCGTGTCCTTGAATGCAGTTGCTCTATGTGAACTTCACAAGCCAGCAGTCCCTTATCTCATTTAGAGTCAAGTACACAGCAATTGCACGTCACACTTGGTTGATCACTCCGATCCCGGGCCAGCACTAGCAGTGAATCTCCTGTTGGCCCGACAGTACATGTTCTGCTCGGCTTGATTCATTTGGTATTCGGAGCTTGCCGTAAAGAACTTCCCAAAAGCGTAATATCACACGAGCTCCAGTGCTGCGCAGAATTCTCCACCTGCGTTATTTTACGTGAGACAAAGTCTGACCTGTGAGATTATAGTTAACTACCGAAGGAGTTTGCAAAGCATTATAAACTCCGGCATTCTTCCTTTGTCTGACGGGCTTCACTTTTGACACCAATATTAAACATGACGGAGCCGCAAATCATCGTGAAAATACCCGCAGCCTCCGATGCGGAGGATAAAAGTCTTGTCTCAACCTTGACTGATATCGTCAATACCGTCTACACAAAAGCCGAGTCGGATATTTTCATCCCCTCATACCAACGAACCTCAACGACCGCAATCACCAAATTCCTACGCAACGGCCAACTCGCAGTGGCTTATCTGCAACCCACCAACGAACCCATCGGCTGCGTCTTCATCAAACAAATAACCCCCAGGCTCGGCGAATTCGGAATGTTGGCACTTGACTCACAGTATCAAGGCGGTGGCACAGGGCGTCAATTAGTGGTCTTTGCAGAAGATGAATGCAGACGAAGAGGCTGTACGATGATGCAACTTGAACTTCTTGTACCAGTGACGTTTCATCATGAGGGAAAGGCGAGGTTGTTGGGTTGGTATACGAGGATGGGGTATGAGCTTGTCAAGTTGGGGAATTTTGCGGATGATCATCCAGAGTTGGAGAAGTTGCTTGCTGGACCGACGGAGTACAGGGTTTTTGAGAAGAGTCTTGTGTAATGATGGAGTAGATTTGATATGAATACAAGGCTATAGAGTTCATAACTGCGCTATCTAATACCTGCGTTCATACTATTTGTAAACATAGACCGAACTGGCAAGGCAAATGTCAGGATTTAGCTCTTAGCATGAATGTCAACATCATCCAGAACAGCCTCATTTCGCTTCGCAGCAGCATCCCGCGCCTTCTTCAGCCGTCTCGTCGCAACATCAACTTTCCAAGTAAACGACCAAGTGATAACATTCATAATAATTGCCATACCGATAAAACCCATTGCGATTCCAAACGACGTGGTATACCTAGGTGCGAAGCGGGAGTTGAACAGCTGAGACCCAACTGCACCGCCAATCTGGCCGTAGCTATTCGCAAAGGCAATGGCGAAAGCTGAACCGGTGGCGCCGTCTGTGGTTTGGACTCTCCATGGCCACATCATTGTGTACCTGACTTGTTAGAAAGTGTAAGAGATGGGGTTGGGTTAACTTACCAGGCGATTGAGAATCCTCCTGCGATTACGGTAGCTGCGTAGACGCCGCCTGTGTTGGGGAAGGTGTATAACACAACGTAGCATGCTTCTATAATTATCATGAAACTCAAAGGGATCAATGGCAAAGGGAAACGACCTGTGTTGGCAACCCATCCGAATACTATGGTGAGTATACAGGCAAAGATGGCTGGGGGGATGTTAAGCAGCTGAGCCTCTGCGATGCCACTGCGAGGAACCAATGTCAGCTTTAAGACTGCCTCAGGAGACTTTCGTGGAGACTTACGTGAAACCCAAGTTTGCAATGACCGTCGGCTGATAAAAGTTGAGTCCAGTGGTTCCGATGGTATAAAATGCCCAACACAGGAGGAACAGCCAGAGTTTATGATCTTTGAGTGTATACCAGAACTCTTTCCAGTCAAAGTCCTTCTCAGCTGCTCTGGGGGCGTTGATGGGAAGTCGAGCTTGGACAAAAGCTTTTTCTTCCTCGGACATCCAACGAGCTGTATCTGGGACTGATTGTGATGTCAGTACGCAGCGTTGCGTTGGTGGCTGTGAGACCTTACAGTCGGGCATGAAAATATATGCAAAGATGCCCAGAAGGATAGTGAATACTCCTTCTGTCAAGATAAGCCTACACCTTAAGTCAGTCAAGCCTTGATATGTCTTTATTTGGCTCATACCATTTCCATCCCGATAGACCCTGCGCATGGACACCGTTGAATGCAAAAGCAAGCACACCACTAACGACAGCACTGAAATTACCAAGGATAGTAACAAGAACAATTCGGGATGCCATCTCGTCGGGACGATACCAATAGCACAGCTGGAGGAGCATACCAGGCCAGAGTCCAGCTTCGAATAGACCGAGAAAAGCGCGTACTGTGTAAAGACCAGCTGCATTCTTGACTGCGGCGTGGCAGACGAGAACGATGCCCCAGGATATCTATTGATGATCAGAATGAAGAACTGGGGATGGTATGGGGAGACGAACCATAATTCTTGCTTGCCAAACTGATGGCTTGAGGCGCTTGACTAACAGGTTTGAAGGTGTCTCCGCCAAGATATACGGGATCTAGACAATCCATCAGTGATAATCGTCAGGACCGAGGTTGAATACATACATAGTATGCCATAGTGACGAAGTTGTAGTCGTCGGCCGAGATATTCAGTTCGGTCATGATATTCCTCGGCGTTCCGCGATCCATAATTCGAGCATTCGAGACCTACAACATCAGCACTATACCAGCAACTTCGTGTACTTCACTTACATTGGAAGCATCAATAGACTTGACCATATACATAACAGAAAGCAATGGAAGGAGATGCCAATCAATTCTTCGCAACAACTTCTTCTCCTGCTGACTACTCAATGTAGTTCGCGCTCCCATAAGTCTGCCATCGTACCCAACGATATTATCATTTTTAACTTCAGAAGAAGGAATAGACTCTCCGCGCGTGACGGTGTTGTAATGTTGCTTAGCCGGTGGTTCTCCAGATGAAGAGTCAGGAATAACATGCTGAGTCTTTTCATCCAAAGTTTGATGGCCCAGGTGGCCTTTGGAGATACCAAAAGAAGTCATTTTCACAATGATCTTCTCCAAGCTTGATAGAATCTATCAAGGTAATCCGATAAAGATATAAATCTTGGCTTCTTTGCCTGTGTATCTACTCCTCACCCCACGATATGTCGGCATCCGCGATCGACATTCCTCATCTTGGCGTGCGGTAGGGATATAATCGCGCAACACGCAAAATTTCAGCTGCTATCTCTCAGAACTATCCCTCAACTGATATCTGTTTTAAAGCTAACACCAATATTCTTATTGGGGTGTGGCCATCTCGGGTTGGAGATAGTATCCGAAGTGTATATCCCCGCTTTTGGGAGATTTCGAAATACTGTACGTCAATGGTGACATCTGTACAACGGATAAAAGAGGAAATTGATTGGCTTTTCAAGATTGCTTATCAATTTGTGAAGATCAATGTTGTATCAAGATGCACGGTCCCGAATCTGGATGAGTTCATATCTTTTACCCCTCATTGTTATCTGCAGGCCGTTATCGACGATGAAGCTCATCAACACCATCCTCTTCACTGCGGCTGCAGCAAGCGCTTTCAAAGTGAGCAATGCACAATTTCCGTTCTCTCATGAATCACTCAAATCATCACCACTTCTTGATCTACATAAATCTCTCGTCGAAAGGCCCTCAATCACTGGTTCAGAAAAACACGTTACCGACTTTCTCAAAACATATCTCCAAGATGCCGGTTTCACCGTTGAGACCCAAACAGTCGCCAAGAACCGCGATAACATCTTAGCTTACTATAACAACACGAGAAGTACCAGAGTTCTTGTGACTTCTCATCTTGATACTGTCCCGCCCTTCTGGCCTTATGAGCGACGAGGTGATGAGATCTGGGGTCGAGGAACTGTTGATGCAAAGGGTAGTGTCGCAGCCCAGATCATTGCAGTTCAGGAGCTACTTGAGAAGAAAAAGGTTGGTGAAGGTGATGTAAGCCTTTTGTTCGTGGTGGGCGAAGAGACAGGTGGGCCGGGAATGGGCAACGTCAATGATTTAGGCCTCTCCTGGGAATCTGTTATCTTCGGTGAACCAACAGAGCTCAAACTTGCTCGGGGACATAAAGGCGGATTGGGCTTTACTATCAAAGCGAATGGAAAAGCTGGTCATTCGGGATATCCTGAGACTGGGAGTAATGCGATTGATAGCCTTGTTCGTGGGTTGGCGGCTCTTCAGAGGGTTGAGTTGCCTGGAAGTAAGGAGTTTGGAAATACTACTCTCAACGTGGGTAGGATTGAAGGTGGTGTCGCTGGGAATGTCATCCCGGCGAGTGCTTATGCTACTGGAGGAGTTCGGGTTGCTAGTGGGACTCCAGAGGGTATCAAGGAGTTGATCCGCCAGGCAGTTGAGGGGAGTGATCCCAGTCTGGTTGTTGAGTTCTTGTATGGCATTGGGCCTGTACCTACAGACTATGATGTTGACGGTAAGTACGATCTCAAAAGGATGGGATTGTAGCTGACACTGAATAGGCTTCGAAACTGTGGTTCTGAACTATGGAACAGATATCCCTCGGCTGAAAGGGAGCCATAAGCGATATCTATACGGACCTGGGTCAATCCTCGAGGCGCACTCTGCGCATGAGCACTTGAAAGTTTCGGATCTGGAGCAGGCTGTTGAGGGGTACAAGAAGTTGATATCTCACGCTCTTGATCAACCTTCTGAACTGTGAGGGGGGATAACTCAAGTTCGGTTTAGATCTTTGGCCCAGAGATTCCTATATAACAATCCTCGATCGTCCACTAGATCACTGTCCATACTTAGGTCTGGCAGTAAATAAGACATCAAAGTTCAATGACCCGGAATGTATGAGCCTCTATGTGTATAAGCAAAGTTAATTTCCTCCTATATCCAAACGCCCGCTTAACTATCCGTGCTTAGACGTTTAATAACATCTCGTTCCACGCTGTGCCATCAGATACAACCAGCGCATCTGCCCACGACATCCCGTAACTAATCCTCCGCTGGCTTCCGCCCAGTGATGAATCGATAACTCGTAATCAATCTCAACTCACGACTTCGAAACTCCCTCTTCACACCCTCCATCAACACCATAACCTGATCGTGCGAATAATTCCATACACGCGTGAACAAAGCCGGTGTATGTGACTCAACCGACATTTGCATATGCGTCAACTCAAATTTTCCCAGCTCCTTCAGCGTAGGATCTTTCGCCCAAAGACCGATGGGTATCTACCAAAGTCAGTAAACCACCAACCCATCAATGAGATAAAACTTACTCTGTAAACCCTCTCAACGACATCCTCAAACCCAGCATCAATCATCCACTGCTTATGAAACTTGGCCACGTTAATCTGCTTCCCAAACATCTTGCTCGCCTCATCAAGCTTATTAACCCACTCCATCGTCCACGGCGCCCTATCACAACTATCATCATCGCTGAAAATCCACGCATCATACTCCTGCATCTCCATATACCCGCCTGGCTTGAGATTATTAAGTGCCTGCTTATAAAACCTCATCCAATCTGCACTCGTGCCACTGAGCGCTCGACCGTGGATGTAGTCGAACTTCTCACTCTCACGGTACGTCCACTCATCTTCGTAGTCGTCAACGTGAAACATGCAGTTACTTGGTACCCAGTCCGGCTGGATCGGGGAGAGATCGACGCCGGCGACTGTTGCGTTGGGGAACTCGTCTGCCATTTCTATGGCCCAGATTCCAGTGCCGCAGCCTAGGTCTAGAATGCGGAATTCGTCGGGTGAGTCTGGGTTAGGTAAAGGCGCGGTATGCAGGGCGCCACCGAGGAGTAAGCGCCAGATGTGATGCTGAAGATCTAAACGCTGTTGTTCTTGGTCGTCGTTTGGGAGGACGTATTGACCCTCGCGAAATGCGTGGTAGCGACGGCCATTTTCATACTGGTAGTCGTAGATTGATGACGTGGCGGAAGCAGTGTAGATTGAGCCTCGGTCAGAGCCATAAGTAGAGTCTGCATCGTCACCAGCTATTTCATCCTCCTAAAAATGTTCAATACGTTATACTCATTAGTTTTATCGTGAGTGAGAACGTACATCAACTTGGAGCGGCGCATGCTCTTCTGGCTGTTGGTTCTCGTCATCTGCGGGCGATCGGCGCGTCTCACCAGGATCTTGACCCGACAGACTGGTAACGGGTGGAGGATACCCTGACGCTACGGGCGACGAAGAAGTCCTGGGTTTGGAATCGTGTTCAGAGCCCATAGTGGTAGTAATCGCCCAAATAAGCACTCTTCGGTATGTGAAACCGTAGTCATGTCAAGCTCAAGCGGAGAATGACTGAGGGAAAAGATGATCAGCCACGTGGGGAAAGGCGCGGGACACACGGAGGAAGGAGGAAGAGAAAAGAGAGAAAAATTGCCGGATTTCAGGTGGGAATTCCAGGGCCGTGGTACGATTGGGGAAACACGCGAGGATGGTCACGATTCGGTTTAGTTACACCGATCTAGGAATGCATCTCCGTCTTTAAAGAGGGGCCCAGACTCAAGTTACACTAAAGCCAAGCCAAGTCGGCTAAGGAAATAACCCTCACCGAATTTCTCCCTTCTCCTCTTTCCTCACAAGCCAACAGACAAACAAAGACAATGGCCAACGACAAACTGATCTGCGTGATTGGCGCCACAGGCAACCAGGGCGGCTCCGTCGCCCGTCGTTTTCTCAAAGCGGGCTTCAAAGTGCGTGGCTTGACCCGCAACACAGCCTCACCCTCCGCCCAAGCCCTCTCATCGGCAGGAGCCGAAGTCGTTGCTGTTGATCTCGATGACGTTTCGACTCTCAAGAAAGCATTTGCCGGGGCAAACGTGATCTTCAGCGTGACCAACTACTGGGAGCCGTTTTTTCGACCTGATTGTCGAGAGCAGGCTGCGAAGGAGGGCATTTCTTGTCGAAAGTTTGCGTATAATGTTGAGGTGCAGCAGGGAAAGAACATTGTCGATGCGGCTGCTACTGTGGTTGAGACGCTCGATGATAATGGGTTTTTGGTCTCGACGCTGAGTCAGGCGGAGAAGTGTAGTGGAGGGAGGTTCAAGGAGTTGTATCATTTTGATGCGAAGGCGGATGTTTTTCCGGCTTATGTTGATGGGAGGTATCCCGGGTTGGCGGCCAAGATGTCGTGCATCCATACCGGCTACTTTTACACCAGCTTCAACATTCTTCCTGACTCTTACATGAACAAGGTGCGATCATCAACTGTTATCATGGACTAATACTGACAAACGGTAGCTCCCTGATGGAAGCTTCGAAATGTCCTTCACTACCTCCCCCGACAGCCTCGTTCCTCATCTCGACCCAGTAGGAGATCTAGGCAATTTCACCTACGCTGTCTACCAAATGCCTCCAGGTAAGGCATACATGGCCGAGGGCACAACCTGCACATGGCCAGAGTGGATTGAGACTTGGGGCCGCATCAATAATATCCCCGTCAAGTATCGCCAAGTTACGCCAGATGAGATGACAGCCGCTACACCTGATCGAGAGGCGGGTATTGAGACAGGATACATGTTCTCATATACTTCTGATCCAGGATACGATGGTGGTATGAAGCTGTTGAAAGCTACGGATATTCGTGAGGTATGTGATGATTCATTCTTGCGAGTTTTGGACAGATGCTGACTTGACAGGCGGGAATTGACTGCCCTATGACGAGCTGGGAGGAATGGGCGAAGCAGTACGACTGGTCTGCCATTCTTAACAAATAGGAGATCAAAGATGCCTACGCATGGTGATTTTTAGCGCAAAATGTGTTGCAGGAAGAACTTATTAGAGTAGACTACATTACGGCCGAAAGCATGATGAACAAATATGAAACTATTGGTATTTTTTTTTCTTTTTTCTTTATTCTTTTTTCAATTCGCTGTTGCAATGAGGCAGCATTTCACTGTATGATATCAGATGATCAAGCAGTCATGAACACCTTTACCCCTCCAGCTGCCACTTAGCAACTCCCTTCGCATGTAACTCAACAGTATCAAACATCGGCATGTCAACATCCCCCGGCTTTAATATCATCTGTAACTCGGTACACCCCAAAATAACACCTCCAGCACCCATCTGAAACATCTTCCTAATCTCATCCAAGTAAAACTCCCTTGACTCAGGCAGTACCTTATTACAAGACAACTCCTGAAAAATGACACGATCCATCCTCTTCCTCGCCTCCTCCCTCCCCGGTACAAATACTTCCACCCCAAACTTCCTCTCAAGCCTCCCCTTCAGAAAATCATGCTCCATACTAATCTGCGTTCCTAACAACGCAACTTTTTTCAACCCCGCTTTAACTATAGCGTCACCCGTAAAGTCAATGATATGCAACAGTGGAATACCCGTTGCATTCTCAATATCTTCTGCCCAGCGATGATTCGTGTTAACGCAGAGAACGATGGCTTCTGCACCGATGGACTTGAGATTCTTTGCCGCGGTGCATATTTGTCGGGATACTTCGTTGTAGTTGCCTGCTTGGAAGAAACTAAAGAGCTCAGCGTGGTCGAAGGAGTGGAGGAGGAGTTTGGATGAGTGGCCTCCGCCGAGACGGTGTTGGACGTAGGCGTTTATCTGTTTGTAGTAGAGGAGGGTTGCGTTGTAGGTTGTGCCGCCGAGAAGACCTAGGACGCGCATCTTCGCTGGATATCGGATTGGGTTTTTCTTTTTATATTATGGATGAACTTGAGCAAAAGAATTGAGGAGAAACAGATATTGATGAGGGGAATCTGTAGGTGGTGGCTGCCGCTGGCCTTGTATGTGGAAGCGGTTGAACGGCTTCACGCTTGAGTCGAGATGAGGTGGGGTTGGTTGTGTTAGTACAAGACCTGGTCTAAACCCATCGGAACTAATCCTATTGGCCGGTGTTCGCTTATCGTCAGCTCTACCATCGATGGCTGAGCCCACTGGAGCGTACTCCTCTAACAGAGCAATTGGAGAGTTGTCCTTTATCTATGAGGATAGCTGCATTATTAAGATCACGAAACGGAATCTAAATCGATGATAGAATTATTAGTTTTATATACTCTTATACTGAATACTATTTTTGTTGCCGAGTATCTTTCCAATTTGAGTAGAAATCTTGTTTTTCGTCGCGAAGGATCGTGCGATTTTGTCATTCACGTTATACAAGAATCCAATATAAAACACTTTACGCCTAGGAAAAGATAAAAGATGAAGCACACTTAACATCTATGCTTAGAAATTTCGAGGCAAAGCTTTGTCGATAAACATACTAGCTTATCCTCTGCCATAAGTATCCCGGTGGGCTACCGGGTAGCATCACCAACCTGAGTGATAGGTGGACTCTTGAAACGACACCAGCGTTGTGGCACATCGAGTTTCCACGGCTGGAAAGCGATGATTTCATTTAGTAATGCCCTGAGGCATCCTTATGAGCCATTACGCCTGGTGTAGCTCTTGTTAGAGTCTCCAAGTAATAGTTTTCCTGGGATCGGGATGATAGTGTCGGAGGTCCGCGGGGCTCGGAGCTGAGTCCGCGGCGATGTACTGACATAAAAGACATGAACTCAGTTCACTGAATATTTTCTTATTCCCGACCACATTTTCACATCATCAAAATAGTATATGTCTCTGACAATCACTCTTCATACCCAACAAGATGACTTCACCTACCTCATCTCACATTGACTGGACGTTTTCACTCGAGAAATACGAAAAAGGCTTTGAGAGTATCTTCATCGGCGAACCAAAAACCACCCAAACCGACCTTGAATGCCTCTTCACTCAAAATTATACATCAATTGTGGATGGAAAGAATGTTGCCTTCCCCGAGTTCATTGAACATATCCAACATCTGCGCCAAGTCACGACAGCTATTAAAGTCCAAGTGATGCACTTCCTTCGGGAAGGCAATCAGCTCGCTGAACACCATTTCGTCACGGCTGAGTTCTCGAACAAACCTCCATCAAAGTATGAGGTCTTCTTGTTTGCGACTGTTGATGAGTGTGGAAGGATTGAGAGGTTGGTGGAGACCTCGAGGCAGACGGATGGGTTGCAAGAACATAAAGATCTAGGAAGCGCCAGGGCTTAAATGTTTCACACAGAGTTGGTCACAGGATGCAAAGCAAAGGCACCACAGAGAAAACCCTTAGCTCCATCAATTATAATCATCATTAAGACTCCAAGGGTATAATGCTATCTAAACTTGCCTTAAAACAACTATTTACAACCGAAATAAAAGAAAGTCTTAGGTATCCTTGACTGCTTCAATCAGCTTCCATTCCCACGTCGTCTGACACTGAATGCACTCTTGAAGAATCTCAGGATCTTCCCACCACCAACGTTCAGCGATGATGTATTCTCTCCAAACTTCCATCCAGAGCATACGGCCCACCAGATTGCGAAGTTCCTGTCTCAACCCTTCTTCAGATATATGGCCTTCTCTCACATACTGAAGCTGACTATTGTCAAGAGGAATGGCGAAGAATGGGGTCGTCTCAATACAACCAGGATCGACACGGAGTGATGCACCATTCAGCCAGAGAGGGAGGAGCTTGCTTGGGTTTGTGCAGCGGAAACTAGCTTCCAGATTGAAGAGCAGATGATCTTCGATCCACGCTCGTAAAAGGGGACCGAGAGTGTTAGTCACGGGGAGGGGATCGATAATGGTGAGTTGTAACGAACCACCAGGCTCAAGACATCGATGAATGTTTCGTAAAAGTGCGGGGATATCTTGTGATGGTATAGCGAGAGGAAGACGTAATGAGTGAACGGCTTCAATGGTAGATGGAGCGACGGGGAATGCGGAGGGTGATCTAACTGGTGTGAGGACAGGATGAATGTTGGGGAAGGAGGCGGGTGATAATGGTGCTGCGGAGAGATGGTAGACTTGTTTGCTGTGATTCACAGCAGCGAGGTATGAAGTGACAGCTGTGAGATGTCAGATGAGTCAGATATCGAGTGAGTGAGTTTACTTACCAGGTGTTTCATAAAGAGCAAGAATTCTCTTTGGTGGATCCGACGACTGATCTTCAACATCATCATCATTCATCTCTGAATACTCAGGTCCGTCCATGTTGAACATAGCAGAGAGCATCCACTGCATCTTCTCTACCTCCAGATCCTGACATGAATTCGGCGGATCATTGACGCCCTGCGACTCAGTGAGACGAAGAAGTCTGACCATGTTATCCTCTTTGGCAAGTTGCTTCACACCCAACTGCATCGCGTTGAGTTCCTTGGGAATGGTAGCCTCTGGCTCGATAACAGGTTCGTCTGGGAACTGAAATGAAGGCTCAGTGGGTGTGCATGCCCATTCCTCGGGAGGTCGCCAGCCATCGCTGCTTTCGACTCTTAGTGAGGCTGTGGATGATGGCATGCGTCGTGGGGTCTTGGCTTTGGTTGGTGATCTACTACTCTGTGGACGTTGAGGTTGAGATCTAAATGAGGTGAGTGCATGAACGCTGTGAGAGAATGTGAAGTCTTACTGAGTACTTGGTGAGCGAGCGCGGTGTTTAGACTTGATACTTGGTGTCGCCATTATGGTAACGCCGCAATTGATGAGATACGGTGTGTCATAAGATGTGCGCTGAGATGTCGTCGCTTCCGTACTTCGCGCGACAAACGAATCATCGCTCAATGCTTGAATGAGAGGCCAGGGTTGTATGACGACACGTTCAAGTGTTTCCGTGTCCCACAGCGCAGACGACGATGTGAGTGTTGGTGAAGGCGGATGAAGAAGCGTATTATCCCCAACGTATACCTCTACAAAAACGTTAGCATAAGAAGAATAACCACTGCGCGTTGTCGCAAACCTTGAGAGCGCTCCAAAATCTGCACGTTTCGCCTTGCGTTGAGATCAACTACCCTCGCCATGTTAATCGTCGTCCGTTCACTCCCCGTCGAAAAGGTCGAAGCCTCATCTGCCTCCAACTCATAATTCCCCACCGTAGCGCTCGCTTTTGAAGAAGTCGACGACACAGAGTCATTCCCCCGCTCAGCATTCTTGCGTTTATAAAAGTTCCCAAACGACGGTGCCTCGCTCGAAGAATTAGATCCACGACTAAAGATCGATCTCGTCTTGGTCGCGGTTGTCGCTTTATTCTCACGATGTTCTTTTCTCGACTCCTTTGGAGCAGCCCAACTGACCTCCCACATGTTGAGGCGATATCGATCAAGGTCTGAGATTCGGAGGGCGATGTTCGATGCTGGTTTTCGGAGGATGGAGTAGAAGCGGTCTCGGGTGGAGGACTCTGCCGTTGCGTCTGGTTCTGTTAATGAGGACCGTGCCATGGTGCAGCTGAAAAGACAACAAACAGGCAAAAGCAAAATTGATGGGGACAGGGAACAGGGGGGAAGAGGGTCGCATACGAAATTAAGAAAGAGAGACAATACCCAAGGGATTGGGTTAAGGGGGTGGGAAGCGGGCTTGCAGCTGGCGAATGCAAGGCTGAACTTTGTCGTTTTGTGGAGAGTGTCGAGGCTCGTGAGAACGGGATTTGCGGAAGTTTAATAGCGAAGTGGCGGGCGGAATGAGAGATCCGAGAGACTGGGAATGCGGTATGGGCAACGGAAGAGAAGTGGTTATTTACGCGGAGGGCGCTATCTTCATTGGTGAGACTAAGAGTACGATAGCTTACGATTTACCCGAATTGAAACGGTAGCATTCTGTGAAACTGAGAAACCCACCCCAAGGTGTTAAAATGGGAAGAGAGATCAGCTTGCTCATGCAGGGGAATAGGCAGATCACCTCATGTCATGGGTCTCGATGCGGCCTGGGCGTTGGAGTGGCTTGCGGCTATCGGACGTCTTGGTGCACTGGCTGAGCATAACTTAGATGCCATTGTTTGCTTTGACAATCAGAATGCCAATGTTTTGCATTACACAAAGAGATTACTCAATGAAAGTTTGTTAAGTGCATTTATGCTCATAGTTTGATCATCCTGAATAAGTCTCATCATGATTGCTGCGCACATACAACACTCGGTTCATGCAGTTTCACGATAACATGGAGACTTTTAACAATACCATGATTGGTCCAAGCGGGAAACAAATGCACGTGCCATGGGTCAAATACCTCACACCAATGCCGAGTAGGCAGTAGCTCAAAGCATCACTTTCGCATATCGTGGCTTGAGTTCTAGACCATTTGCGGGGATATGAACCCAGCCCAACCCAACCCAAGTCTAGTCCACCTGGAATCTCGATAACTCCAGCCCTGACAGCCTGAACTAGCCACGAGTTCAACATTCGCAATATTTTCCGCATTGTTGGGTTCTCGGTTTCCTGTGGCTTGCGGGGTAGAGGGTAGCAAATAATACAGCTCAGGGGTCTGTGGGTGAACGCATCAGATGATGCTTCTTTTGTTATTTCCTTGGATTAATGTAACGGGGTCCGAGGGACGGGCACATGGTCTAGTGCATTGATTGCACTGACATTTTGGAGGTTATTCACGTCACTCTCACACCCAACATCAAGTCTTAGATGATCGAGATAATTTCTCTCATTTATCAGAAACCACAAAAGAAACGAGAATCACACGATTAAATTCCCCCTCGCCAAACTATCGAAAGTCTCACCCCATCAATCTCGTTCTCGTACCTGAGAATGTCCAACCACATTTGCTTTTTTTACGAGACCAAACCACATGGTTGGCGTGGCTTTTAGCGTTCCTCAGCCAGCCTCACCAACAACCCGGGTAACACTTCACAAGGACCTCCGAGCCCGATTTTGGTACTCCCGCTAAAACAAGTTGGTGTGCAACCTTGATTCTTATTGATCAGTATTGTTTCTCGTGGCTTGATGGTGAGACGTAATCATGCAGAGCAAGAGGTCTGAGCGAGGTGTCTACAATTGTTGGATGCGTTATATTTTCTTCATCACCCTTTTCTCTTATTCATGCCCAACTCCCTTTGAAGTGAAAAGGACGGTGTCTGTGACGGACAAAGCATCTTCACAAAGAAAGGTCTAGAAGCAACCATGAAGAACCACGCGGCAGATCTAGCCACAAGGTTCAACAGGCGTGTCGCAACCTCCTTCATTGGCCGCTTCTTCAGACTAGAAGGCAGTAGTCACGTATGTTTCGTTCCAGTCACAAAAGCTTTCGCTTACTAACCTGCCCTTAGAGTAAAGAGATCGACGGGACGACATTCGTGAAAGAAGTTCGTGCTGGGGCGACGACTTTTGCGGCTATGACGTATATCATTGCTGTTAATGTATGTTGTTTATGAAGTATTGGGTGAAGAGTGCTGATAAAGATAGGCTTCTATTCTTTCGCAGACGGGTGGGCCTTGTGTTTGCTATGAGAGGAATAGGATTGATTGTGATAAGATTGATAGTTATGCGATATGTAAAGAGGGTGAGTCCATATCTACTTCACGAAGAAGATGACTAATGAGATTACAGAGGTGAGGCGGGATCTCGTCACAGCTACGTCGGCCATCGCTGGACTTGCAAGTCTCGTGTTTGGTCTCCTCACCAACCTTCCTATAGCCCTCGCGTAAGTACCCGAATCCAAGACTTCGCTTATCTAACGAGAAACAGACCTGGCATGGGTCTCAACGCCTACTTCGCCTTTCAAGTAGTAGGCTACAATGGCTCAGGCAGGATTCCCTACGGCGTCGCATTAACAGCAGTCTTCACCGAAGGTCTCATCTTTGTCTTTCTAGCCCTAACTGGTATGCGACAATGGCTCGTCAAACTGATACCGTCAACCATAAAATCTGCAACTGGAGCTGGTATTGGTCTTTTTCTGACTGAGATCGGCTTGTCTTATGGATCTGGTATTGGTGCTATCACTGGGGGTTACAACGCAACGCCTTTGACTATTGCTGGATGTCCTGTTGATATGATCAATCCGGATACTCAGATGTGTGAGGGCGGGATAATGACTAATCCGAAGGTGAGTAGACTGAGATCGATGAAGAGTTTTGCTAATGAGGATGGTAGCTATGGACTGCGATATTTGCTGGTGGTCTAGTGACGGCGTATCTCATGGCTTTCCGAGTCAAATACGCTTTCATAATTGGTATCGCATTTGTTTCAATCCTCTCATGGCCGTAAGTCATCCCCAATTCCCGCTGACTTTATGTGTTTCTGACATGAAGCAGACGAGATACTGCCGTTACATATTTCCCTCACACACCAGAAGGAGACTCTCGTTTCGAGCTCTTCCGCAAAGTCGCCTCTATAAACCCCATGAAGCATACCCTCAATGCTCTAGACTGGGACGTCGGTCAACATGGTACTCAATTTGCCCTTGCGCTTTTCACATTTCTCTAGTAAGTCCTCCATCCACTCTGTTCTCCCTCTCACTAACAGATTCAGTGTCGATATCATTGATGCAACAGCAACAATGTTCTCCATGGTTCGCTTCTGCGGTGTTGTAGATGATCGAGATGGAGACTTCCCTCGTTCAACTCTAGCATACTGCTGTGATGCAATCAGTATTTCCATCAGTGCCCTCTTCGGTTGTTCACCTGTTACAGCCTTTATCGAGAGCGGTGCTGGTATTGCCGAGGGAGGACGCACGGGACTTACAGCTATGACCACTGGCTTCTTCTTTCTTTTATCAATCATTTTTGGGCCGATCTTTTCATCTGTGCCGCCGTGGGCTACTGGCCCTGCTCTCATTCTTGTAAGTGTGAGATGGCGTTCTGCTTGGATCTGGACTGATACTCCCTAGGTTGGATGCATGATGACCCGTCAGATCACAGAGATCAATTGGCGCTACATCGGCGACACCCTTCCCTCATTTGTCGTCATGGCCTTCGTCCCGTTCTCATACAGCGTAGCCTACGGCATCATCGCGTAAATTTCCTCCCCTTCCACCCATTCCCCAGCTAACATCACCTCAGCGGCATGCTTCTCTACACAGCCATTAACCTCATGATCGCCTTAACATTTCGCCTCTCAGGCGGTAGACTAGAGCCAGATAACTACGACATGAAAGAATACTGGACCTGGAAAGCTCCCGGGAGAAAACCATGGTTTGTACGAGCTTTTAGAAACGCTACTTATTCTGCAAAGGACACGCATGCATCTAGTCCTCAGACCTTTGGTAGTAATGGTGGCTTGGACTGTGAGATGGTGAGGGTTGCGTCGTCGGATGAGAGGAAGGATGATGCGCATGTGTCGGTTTCTGTGCCGTTGCCTACGCTTCCTAGATTCTCTCGTTGAGTCATTTATGGCTTCTCGATTACCTGGCTGGCTTTCATTCACACCGTTGGGATTATATATTGTTCGATTCTTGTACATATTTATTAGTGCACCTAGACTTTACGCATTACTGCATCAGAGAACTATCAATATTTGTTTACCAACTAAAGATGTATTTATTGAACAAGTAGAAGATTGCTAGCTGTCCTCTGGTATGTTTTTAGTCCATCGAAAATCACCGGGACCTCAATGGGGCTTCTTGCACGACTTGGGCTTCCAACCCTCTGGCTTCAAGACCTGTCCGGCCGGATCAAATCCCGGTGCGACTATCACACGTTAGTTCATCTCATCACTCATTCAATATCATCTCATGACTTACCAGTAGTCCCAACAAGAGTCCAATCACCCAAACTCCTTGCACTCTGCCACTCCTCCGCCTCAACAACAACCTGAGGTCTTTGTCCACCAAAAAGATCATTTCCCATAACATGATCCCTCGTACAAGAGCCATCATTCTTCGAGAGAGACAAAACAAGCGGTGCACCGGCGTAATAGTGCCAAACTTCCGCGGCGTCGAGTTTATGCCACAGAGATTGCCCCGAGGAACCTTCGAGCAGATAGTAAATAGCTGTGCTGATGGATCGATTTGTTCCGGGGACGATAGTAGGGTCTACGAAAGTTTGGACGAAGTAGCCTTTCTCGGTGTTGGGTTCGAGTTTGAGAAGGTCAATGACTTGTTCAGCTGAACAGTCTGTGATGGGTTTGTGTTTGGTGCGGGTTTGAAGAGACTCTGGGAGATGGAGGGCGAGGCCGAGGGGGAGCCATGACAGAGCTAAAGCGAAACGCATTGTCGATGAACTGGGTTGAAAGAATGGTAAGTGGGTGGGTATAGATGCTCTCTGGTTGATGGCTAATCAGTTCAGACGGACATCCTCCATCCTTTTGTAGCTTCTCTCAAGCCATGCTGACTCCCGGCAGTTTCGGATCGACAATGATGCGGGGTGGCTAAAGGTGTCAGATTCACCGCTTGCAAGCAGTAAAGCGTGAATTACCAATCTTACTCATGACGTACGCTCTTGCACATCCTCATTTCATGGCTGGATCAGTTATAAAGGAGCAAAATCCTTCCGTCATACGCTCATGTATTTCACACTGACACGGCGAAGCTACCAATGGAATGTCACTGAGCGTATAGAGCGGGTGCCGCCGCGTGCCGGGATCTAGACCCTTTAATGTCTCAATCGGGAAGCCCCGATATTCGATGAGTTATCAGATAAGAAAGTCTACTTGAACGACGAGTATTCCTCTCAACTCAGGCAGACTTCAAATTTATGTCAAAAGCTCAAAATGGCAACTAAAAAACCTCAAGAAATTCTGGCTGCACTTGTTCAAACAGTTGAGCGCGACATCGTCCCCTTGACAAGCGATGGCGTCCGCTCAGGCAGCAAAGTCTTCGGCGCAGCAATCCTCTCATCCCAAACCCTCCAACCTCTAACCGTCTCAACAAACAACGAACGGGCATCGCCTCTTCTCCATGGCGAGATAAACTGCATCCAAACATTCTACACGCAAACATATCCCGATCCCAAATCTCGACCTAATCCCCGCGAAGACTGTATCTTTTTCGCAACGCATGAGCCTTGCAGTCTGTGTTTGAGCGGAATCACGTGGTCTGGCTTCAAAGAGTTGTATTATCTGTTTACATATGAGGATAGTCGCGATCAGTTTGCTATTCCGTATGATATTGAGATTTTGGAAGAGGTTTTTCGGGTGAGGGCTGAGGGGGAGAGTGATGAGGCTATTAGGAGGAGGGCATTATATAATAAGAGGAATAAGTTCTTTATTGCGAAGAGTGTGAAGGATCTTGTTGAGGAGATTGAGGATGGGGATGAGAGGAAGCAGTGGAGTGATGAGGTTGATAGGGTGAAGGCGTTGTATTCTGCGTTGAGTGATGAGTATCAGAAGAATAAGCAGAGTGGCATAGAGACGTCAAGTACTTGGAAATAATTGACAAGGTTCATGGAATTGGGTCGAGCCTCGAGTTTTTTATGCATCTTCGTTTCTGAGATACCCTACATGGAATTGCTGGGGTGGCCGGTATTCTACGACAACAGCTTGGGTAAGGATTAAATAGCCAGCGAAACCCGAGCAAGTTTTTCCCTGTTATGTCAAGCCATCTCCGATAGGAGACAACCAATTGTTCCAAGAAATAAAGGGGAAACCCCGCCGACGACGCATCTCAGGGCGATTTCAGCTGAATCGTCAAGCCTCAAGCACTAAAAACAACCACTACCTAGTACGCCACATTCAGCCTTCCAAAGAGTACGATAAGATAATCACTCCCAACGATACCCGAAATTCCCATTCGGAAAAACAATCCGATACCAATCTCAAAATACGGATCAATTTCTCCTCAAAAATTGATGCTTGAACAAAACCCCGATCGAAAAATCGGAGCCCGAGATCTGGATCGGGCCGCTAGCATCTTAGCGTCGGCCTAAGAACCTAACAGGAGGGTTATTCCCCGTAACACCGCTGCATCATTTGTTTATCATGTACGACCTGACAATTCATGCTGCATTATCGTGAGAAGCGCCTTGCCGTAGGCTAGCCATATCAGATGGTTCCCTAATAACAGAAGTTCAATAATATTTATGCAAGATACCGGTATAGATGGTGAAAAGAACGGATCATGTGCGGCTATCACGACGTGCAAGGATATCAGGAGATAAACTTAACTGAACTTACAGTAGGTTTCTTGTAGATCATCTCGGCTAGTCTAAACGTCATGGCTCATCGGCACCTTGGCAAAGCCACAAAATAAAACCGCAGTGAATGCAAACCTTGCTTCGTCAACATTCGTTGTTGACGATGGAGTCCGACATCGCAGATGATCTTGACAAGCTGAACATTCGAGACATTCTCAACGCAGACTCACGACCTACGTTTATCATCGATCTTGATCCTGATGATGAGACACCGCTTCGCTCAAAGGCTATTCGGCCTGTGTTCTTCAACAGTGCGCTCGCGACGCATGAACGCCTTTTAGATGCTGTGCGCGGTAAGCAGAGTGAGAGTGAGTATGCAGAGTTCAAGACTTGGGCTACGGGAATTACGAAGCAGGATGATTCGAAGGATGTGTTTCCGCTGTTATTTTTGTATAAGGGCTTGCTTTGGACCGGGTCGACTGTTGGGAAGAGATGGAGGTTGATTAGTGGGAATCGACTTTGGCAGCATCCTGATGCGCCGGCGAGTTTGTCATCGAGTGCGCTTTCGAGAGCGAGTACACCAAGCCTCAAGGATCAGGATACGCCGAAGGGAGAGGTTTCAAAGTCGCCCAAGCAAGATGAAGCGAAGGAGGGTCATGTTGAGGAGGCGCAGGAAATGACGCCGACGGAAGCAACATTGATAGCATCCACACCACGAAAATTCCCCTTCAGATCATGGTGGCGAGGCAGTACTTCAAAGGGAAGTTCAGATCGTAACACCGGCAGTTCAAGCAGCGGCTCCATAATCCTAGGCAAACCCGAAAAAGCCGTCGCAGACTGGACCGTCGCCAACCCAAAAGGTCTTTTATCACCCTACATCCGCCTCCTCCGCGCCATAGACTGGTCCTCAACACCCCTAGGCCACATGTCCTCATGGTCCCCCGAACTACGCCAGGTAGCCAATCTCGTCATCAACAATCCGCACCCCGCGAATATCTTCTGGGGAAACGACATGACCATGCTATACAACGAAGCGTACGCCGTTAGATTCGCTGGGAACAAACATCCAGTGTGTCCAATAGTCAGTT
>NJCR01002693.1:0-17195 GCA_002234235.1 Fusarium hostae
TGGGCAAGGCCGTCTTCACCGGAACAAAGACTATTCTAGAGTCTTTCGGAAATTTGCCGCGAAGCGTTTTCTCCTCGTCATTGACTCCCTGCACATCGAGCCAAAGCGGATGCCGCCAGGCAAAGTTAGAGGGATTCTGGTAAAGCAAAATTTGCCTGATACTCCGGTCGATACTCTCATCGCAAAGCCACGCAATGGGGTCCGATAGTTTCTGTTTGGCCCTGTCCTCGTCCTCAATCGGATGGAGATGTGATGCGGCGGACTGCGAATCGTGGTCACTGTCCTCTTGTGTAAGATCAAACGACTCCGCTACACTCGAGCCTTGGGGGGGTGTAGTCCTCTTGGATCGTTGTTGCTTGTTTGACTTGGGGATAGAGGCATTTTCCAGAGGTCTCTTGAACTTGGCCTCTGCAGCCATGTTGTCAATAGTTGGTAAGTCATCAGAATGCTCGGCTTCGGCGGCTTCCTCAGGGTCAACGCCAAAGATGTCGTTGTCAAACTTGCCACCCTGTTTTCCGTGTAAGATAGACCTTTTCACTAACCCCTGAAAGCCTGTGTCTTTTTTGATGCGTTTAAGAGCCTCCCCGCAGTTCGTTTGCCCGAGTGGCCTGCCGGGTTCGACAGCTTCGTAAATGTAACCATCAGGCTCATATAGACTCTGCAGGTCAATTTCATAACAGAAGCAGAGGACCGTGATGCTGTGAAGTTGATTAACAATGCGCTTGCTCGGTGGGAAGGTCTGGATGAAGGGCTGCTTGGCCCAACCAGTCTGGCCATTCGGCCAATGTTTATTCATGAAGTCGACCTGGTCGACTGCCAGGAGTTCATCCTTGTTGGGATTGGTGTACCAATTACGCGCTGGTTGGACTAGGCCCTGCTTCTGGGTCGACATCGACGCCGAAGGCCAAGTTAGAGTGGGAGCTAGTGTTGGAGCTGGCGTTGGGGTCGATGTTGAAGTCGATGTTAAGGCCGATGTTAAGGCCGATGTTGGCGCTGGTGTTTGGTTCGGTGGTGGAACTGAAGTGGGGCTTGTTGGAGGCGGAGTAACAGGCATTGGCTCAACACGTGAGGAAGAGGGCTGAGGTTGATCTAATCGGTGTCACTCAGAGTGAAACGGAGGACGACTATTAGGAGGCATGCGATTGAGCGTGCGTGTGTTGAGGATGGAGGGAAAGGAAACGTGCCGCGGAAAATTGCTGAAGCAATTGCCTCTGTTGTTCAGGGGTAGCCGACGTGAGCTTGTGCAGCCTCGTAGCCTTATCTGTAGGTTAGTAGGCTATCGATAAGACTTCCTAATACGGAAATCATCTGATAACATACCTCGATTTTTAGCATCAGGGGGCTTCAACAGCACCACGAGTATTAATACAGCAGAATAGCAAATTGACATGCTTTAAGATTTGATATTTGATTGCATTCAATGAGTGAGGCACTTGGCAAGACTGTGGGCGGTATCCAGGGTGTTCAAGTCAGCTTCGTCATGTTAACCCCACGTACATACGTCCAGCTACATGTTAGACCCGCCGACGGGATAAAAGGCTCTGGGCTATCGACTTGGCTTAGATAGAAACTTTTCTCCCGATAAGTGAGCAAGCCAATCGTCATTGGGTTGCTTAGCGTCCCATCGTTATTACAGGCTACGGTGAATTTGTTACCCCGTAATCCCTCCCAGGTAAAGGGTGATTGATTGATGCTAACGCGACCCATGTTAGCGGCTATGTAATTACGATTGGTTGATGTTAGCGGCTGAAGTTCGGCTGTGATGAACCGTACCCAATGCGACCTGAGGGAGGTTAACATCAAGCTTATTATATATGTCAACCAACCAGATAAACAAACGTGTGCACGTCGTCTGTATGTGGGTTGCAGAAGCAATGAGATTGAAGAGGAAGTACCACTTAATATATGCTGAATTTTGAGGTCCAACTTCATGCGTAAAGTGGGTTGATCAGGTACACGCAATTGTCAGCATCCTTATGCATATGCTAGCTATACGAGGCTGGCGAAGTAGGACCTCCGACAACTTTTTTTCTCTACCCCTCCCCCATTCCAACAACGTCACCTTACATCGGGCCAGACTCTACAGGGTAGACAATCAACATGATACGACCTTGTATTATTTTTTTCTTTTCAAGAAGGGAAATATGATGTCGTATCATTGTAAATGCACCGTGCTGTCAATCTCCGAGCCAACCGAGTCATTCTCCGGCCGGCTGGGTCCAAGTCTCACGCCGAACTCGTGGCCAGGCCCAATTGCTACGAGCTATCAATGCGATCCGAGGCATCCATGTCCTCCTTGGCGATGGAAAACCTAGAATAACTACCTTACCTTATGAGGCAGGATTGCATTAAATTTTACGAGTGAGAAGTTAGGTTGCAAGCGAGAAATCAACAAAAAGCAATCTTACTCTCTCGCATTGGCGTAGCAAGGAGAATTGAGCACCCTTCTGTGTTGTTGCCAATGCCTGGCTTGTTCCTCATGCATGACAGACAACTTCTGCACAGAGTGTAAGGCTGCACTCAACTTTAGGGTGGTGAATACATGTATAGTACACTAAAGAAAAAAGAGGAAGGGGAAAGTTATGTTATGAACATCTTTGACGAGACAGCTCCACCAAGAGGCATATGACACTTTCCCCCGGTTCTATGGGGCAATGAGTGCCTCAGAACTACTGTGATAATTTGAACTCTCAGAAGCGGGCTTCTCTCCGTTCATGCGGGTACCACCAATGGTGCTTAAAACGAGTGCCTCAGGACCCGGGCCTTGATCACAGCTTATCCTGCGATCCATCAGAGACTGTGAATTTTTGAATACCCTGGGCACGAAGTACTCGATGAATTTGCGGAAGTTTGGCAGTGAACCGAAGATGATGACGAAGCTGGTCTCAAGGATCAAGCAGACCGTTCCCTGAGCCAACACGAACGTCTTGTCAGGGTTTTTGAGACCGGTAATCAAGATGGCCAGCCGGGCCACAGCAGTGCCCAGCGTGAGTAGGCCGGTGCTAAAAAATGCCACGGGAACCACTTTCGTCTTCCACGACAGTTGGAGTGGAAGGGTGTTGTAAAAGGTGACAAATATGAGGATGAGGTCTGCCCCACTGCCAACACCAGCGTGTAATATATGAAGGGGATAGCTATCGATGCATTCAGCCCCTGTGAAGAGCCTAAGGTTCCATGCTGCTTCGACTGGCTTGCAAGCAAATAGGAGACCGAACCACGCACCCAAGAAGGTAAGGACAATCAGAATGGCCGTAGCATAGATGAAATAAAGATACCACAGCAGGGGCGCTAACCGGCAGTAGAAGGTGCAGAGCCCCAGCCTCGCGAGGGCGGTGCCCGGAGTGACCACTAAGATGGTAACAAGAATAAACTTTTTCTTCCAAATAGCATCATCCAGGGACATCTCCCAGACATGCACACCCAGGACGCCCTTATGTAGGCAAATGAAAGTAAGAACTCCAGAAGCCAGCGTGAGAATGCATGCAGGAATCTTCATATCTTCCATCAGAATCAGCAGCGTTCTCAAATAATGCACGTCCAAGCATAGACATCACTTACAATGTTCAATGTGCCACTGTTGGCGGATAAAATATGCCGTGTAGAGGCAAGGTCCTAAGAAGACAGGAACAGTAAGTGTGATACCAAAAGCACAGTAGCTCGCTATGATAGTCGCTGTGTCCTTCTGCGGATTGGTAAAATTGACATGAGAGCCGTCAGGCGATACCATCCATACGTCAACACCGTCGACCGTAGTCATTGTGTTCTGGATGTAGAATAAAGATCCATACAAACAGTAAAAACTGAGGTGTAAGAGGAAGTCCTGGCGATGTTGTGCGTTTGCGACCTCCTAAGTGTTGGGTCAGAGGGATTCAGTCTCGCAAGCCACAATCTGGGGTCTTTATTTTACGAAGGTCGACCTGTATTGTTGAGTTTCATTACATATATATATAACTCTCATCCCTGAAATTGTTTTCCATCGTCCGTGTCTAGGACGGTAGGGTAATTGCTCATTTGCGAGACTGTTTTCTCTTCTCTCCGCAACCATTTGCACAGGAGAGAGTTCGCGAACGGAGTTACCATCGTGAGACTGGGTCTGCTAACCTAAAACATCCATGTCAAATGAATGATGAGTACTCTGTAGGATCCGCAAAAACAGATAGGTACCCGCCCTGGCTTGCCGAAAAGGCGCCTAAGACCCCAGCAGCTTTAGCCTTTCCAAATGGTGGCACTTGAATCAGCAGAGGAGCATGATGTCATTGGACAGAGATGATCTCTGATGAGATAGCTGACCTGGGGTGGGGGTGAGAGTCGGCCGAGGATATTTCGTCTACCCTTGACTAGCCCTGCAAGTCTTCATCCCAGGACCTGCCGCCACTAAAGACCTTACGCTAGGCATGTCGGTCAAAATCCGGGTACACGGTCAGTCTTCTCGTTTATTTTCCACTGCTGACTGTCAATGTGTTTTTGTTTGTCTGGAGCTGGAGGCCAGGGATGGCATGTCGACCGTGATGAGCGCCTGTGAACGCCGATAATGGTTGATGAAATCCGCATGTGGGTTGTTCAGAAGTGTTGTGAAGGTGAGTCCGGTTGATTAACCAAACAGGACGACGAAGCTCAGCTACAAGTTCCAGGTAGTGTATATAGCCGAAGCAACGGCTGGTGGCCGGTAATGGCAGCTGATGGCCGGGAGAGTTGAGTGAGAATAATGTGCACTGATGATAGTAACTAAGGATGTCCTGGATCTACATGCGTGTTTCCTCTCAGTGTGCTTCTCGGTAACGAAGGGCACTGGTAGCTTTTTGCATGATGTTGAGGGTTCTCTCTAATTCCCATGATTTGCCTTGCCCCTCTCCCGACTCTTACGTGAACCGCCCTCCATTTTCTATACTGGACCACATGCTCACCATTTAGCACGCCTCAGCCCTTTGTGCGTCAAGGCTCAGAAGCTGCGAAATCTTGCTACAGAATAATATCCATAATTTACCAGCGCTATCAGAACATGAGCTGATCCTGAGTCAGCAGTCATTGACCGCGATATCTCGAACTCCAGTCTCGACTTGATGGCAACCATGATGCTATTATATTTTCCTATACCACATGTCGAGTCAATTCACCACCCCTTGGAATGGTACCCGTCGATGGCCTCCTGTGAAAAGTATTGGTTCCAGCTGCTCGCGTTTATATCCTCGCTCTTCTTCATGCAAGGCTTCTCAGGGTTCTGCTTCAAGTTGGCCACATCATTTGATGTGTGTTGTCGCTTGAGGACGGCATTGGCTGTCGAAGACTTCTGCTGTCCCTCCCAGAGGAGGTGGCGTCGAAGAGACTCGGTCAACTCAGTCGCCAACATGTTGCGACGAGTGGTGCGAGGTGACAGCGCAGCTTGAGGCTGAATGTGATTGGGGCCAGTCATGATGGGCTGAGCGTTAGAAATAGGCTTGAGGCCAGGACCACGCATTCCCTTCATCACCAGGGGAGCCTCGTCAGAATCATTAGGTGAAGCACCCAGTGATGGACCATTAGCCATACGAGATCGGGGAATAGCCGATGTCGATTTGGAAGCGTGGTTACCAAGATTGCGCGCGCGATCATTCTGAGCAAGCATAAGAGTAATGAGTGATCGTCGCGAGGTCAAGTTAGGCTTAGAGTCCACTCGCTGGAAGAACTTGTCGTCCATGCTAGATTTACCGCTCTCCTCCATTGAGTCCTCCCAATCCGAAGAGTCGTCATCATCATCAATGGCGCTCTCGTCGATGTAGTCGTCGGTATCCGAGTCTACAGCAGCCTCATCATCTATTGTTCGTGTCATAACATTGTTACTGAAGGAGGCCTGGTTCTTGCGTGCAGAGAGGAGCGAGCTAGGTCGTAATGAAGCCACGGCGCTCTTAAGGGAGCCGTCCTCTTCAGACGAGCCGCCGATCTGATACACGGGCTTCTTGATGATGGAGATTGTGGGCTTGCTGTTGCTGAGGCTCTGGTCCTGCGCACTAGACACAGACAATGACTTAGGCTCAGGAATCGCGTCTGATGATTGAGCAGCACCGGAAATAGTTCGAGGGGTAGGAATCTGGGAAGGCGAGAAGCCACGCACGACAGTGGTGTGGGGGAGGCTTTCAGGCGAAGGCTGTGACGAGCCCTCTGAAGCTGTAATAGACTTTGCAGGTGATTGCGACTCAGTTGTGGTAGAACTGGATCGCCCGAAAGCAGGAGGTGCTGGTAAGGGCTTCTTGCTGACAGGAGCGACTTGAGGAAGGGCTGGCAGACCCTTGTCCTCGACGATAGAAACAATCATCTTCTCCAAGTCATCGGAGCTGATGCGCCGTTCCCGTTTGCTTCGGGTGCTTGCACAAGAGTCTTGACGTCGTATATGAGGGCGAGCAATCCCCAGTGGTGCTGACACTGAAATAGAGTCGACTGCCTCTTCGTCCACGAGAGTTTCAACACTGCTAGATAGCATAGGTAGGTCGGGTATCCTTGACTCAGAAGGAATGGTCTGCGGCAGAGTCCGAGTGGTGGGAGCAGGTTTTTCCTCGTGGTCGACAACAAAGGTCTCTCTGATCTTTCTTTGCCAGAGTCGCCAGAAGAAGTTCTCTAGTCTTCGTCCCTGTTCAACAGAGTCTGCGCATCGAGAGAAGACTGGCTTGTTAGCCTATGAGAACTTGATACATTAAAGATCAACTTACCAGTCCACATGCCATATAGGTTAGCGGGGTTACCAGTGTCGACCTTGTGGATGACATTCGCATCCACGGTCAAGACGTGAGTATCCAGACGGTAGGGCATTGTAATTGAGAATTGAATGGTGAAGGGGCGATAACAGTATAGTCGTAGAATAGGCAGTCGTCTACAAAAGGAGCGTTGGGAATAAAATAAGTTTAAAATTAAGAATGAAATAATGTGGCAATGATATAAGTCAAGCATGCCATGCCCAGACACGTGGGTCCAAATCACCAGAAGCAAAACCGAAGAACATGTTAGATGTCGCCCTTTACAAGTCAATGCATCCTCAATTGCTCAATCATATCTTTCGCTGAGCAAAGCCAGAAGGGGGCTAGTTTCTGGCTCCATGTTGACCTACCGGGTAGGCTTCCCCGTCCGGGTGACACCATCTTCATGGCTTTAGCGAGTGCAGGAACCAGCTGTGCTATCTTGGCGCATCCCTGCATGAAGTAATCTTCCGATGATAGCAAGGGTAATTAGCTAGACTCTTGTTGGGCATGGGATCAACCAGACCACGGCGCTACGGGAGATGGAGGGTTGGAGTTGGCACACTATCCGGGCGTTGATGCTAGATCATTGCCAATCTCCCCTGGTGCTCGATTCTGTTCGTTTTCCCAATGTCGTCGTAGCGTAACGACCAGCAGCAACGGTCATCAACAGGGTCCGAAGCAGCAGCGCTGAATTTTTGTACTCTTAGCGGGCCGCCCCCACGTCCCGTGTTCCATATGGAGATCTTCCCCATCATGCCAAATGGGGACTGGCATGCACAACAGGTGGGAGCCATGGAGGCGAGTGGTACTTTCTCATGTTAGCGCAGTTTTCTCCCTCCTACCCTGGCCACGGCGATCAGCTGCTAAACGCTCAGGTGCATCAACTGCAAGGCGAGTTTGAGGTCGCAGGAAATAAATTAAGATGACAAATCGCGCTTCTTTCGCGCAGCGTACGGCATCTTGGCTACGATGCGATCAGGTTTCTTCATGATTCAGCTCAAGTAGAAGCGTGTAATTGGGAATTCAACCACGCCGGTAAAACCAGAAATAAAACTCTTCAGTTGTTTGAAGAGGTTTTCTTAAGAAGGGTTTTCCTACTGACGAGTATGCGGAATACCAGCTTACACGAGACCTCAGAATGTTATTCTAAAAGCTGTTGAAGCTTCACGTTGCCCTGAGCAGAGGGCAGATCTGGGATAATTTGCTTGATGTACCTGTATGATGACGAACTGCAAGTCTCAACTCCTTACTCTATACAAGTCGGGTCTTGGCGTATAGACCCGACAACTTCGTTTAGACAAAACGAGCCTTGGCCTTGTATAATCAAAACCATAGGAAATGTACAAGGTTTGATCTCTGGATCATTATAGAATGACCTCATGGGCAGTCAACTATTTGGTTTATGTTATGCTGAACAGTTCCTTCTTGGATCAGGGCGAGTAGCTGTTAGCCGATGTTGAACCGGACAACTTATCGCTCGCTCCTTTCGTCATCCACGTACAGTAAGGTGCGGGTCCACCGTCAGTAGTCCACCATCGTAATTTTGTTGCAAGTGACCCAAAACAGACTAGATGTGGCGCACACCTTACATACTGATGACGCTAGTATAGTCCCTGTCCTGTTCGCTCACTAACAGCATCCAGATCAGTATCAAAGAATATGAATGAATGTGGACTCTATCCAGGACCGGACCAAGCGATGATTATTAATCAAGATATCTCCCAGGTTATTGAAACGATCATAGGTTTATCTTAACACCGGCACCTGATTCCAGACCGCCGAGATACAAAGAGGCTATTACGACTGAGAGATGGCGGGGTTCATTTCGACTCTGGCTGTGCATGGGTCTTGCGCCACGCTTAGTCCATTTTGGAACACTTTCCATAAAAGCATTGTAGTAAACTACTGACGGTGAACCGGCACCTTACTGTATGCATTTTTTGCTCCGTTGCCAGCAATATCATTCTTCGGATAGCTGTTCAACGTGAGGCGCTCAGTCTCCTAAACATCCTCTCTCGAACGACATCGCAGTGCGACCGATTGGTGCCCCCCCCCCTCCCCCCCCATGAGCGACGTAAGAGTGCGAGGCGTTTAGCAATCCCATTGACCAAGATGCTAATCATGCGCTAGTATCTCGGCATAACAAGAGCCCTATCGCGTCCTCGACTTGGACCACGGTAGTTTTGACGTCCATTTCTTCGTTGAGTATCCAAATAGCCGCACAAGACGGGTCGTGAGGATGCCGATGCGCCTTACGGTATGCGATGTCTGGACCAAGCTCAGGGTGAGGCTGTCGCTACCTGATCGTCGTGGTAAAAACACGAGTCTAATTTGCACCGGGTCTACAACACAGGCTTTTCTCGTTCTCGACTTCGTTTGATCAGCCTCTCGATTACAAGCGTTAGCGAACGGTGCGCCGCTGCGGCGAAAACACTTTTATATGATTGAACTGAGGGTCAGTGACGGAAGCTAGAGTTCTCGAACCCAGCCTCGTTGACGCCAGTCACGACAGAATACCAGCTGCTGACAAAATACTCTCCACCCCACCAAGCGAACTTGAGCCCCATCTAGCGAGGCACGATCTCTACCGGCATGTCACCTAGCAACTGGTTTTGCGAGATCTCTAGTGATACCATCGAGTTGGACTTTTTGTACCCAACCATGTGCAATGATTATCCCCAGAGCTCGTGTGGTTTCTTGTCAACCTTTGCCAAAAAGCTCCCAACTGCTCCAGGTTGCGATGCAACCGTCTGGCAACTTCTACCCAGTGACGGCCAAGTGGGTCACATCATTCACCAATCACCGAGCAGGACGGCAACTTCCAAATTATGTGAAGAAACAATAATGGATAGTCTGCCAAGTAGTTCAAAAGAAAAAAAAGAAAAAAAACTGTGATGAGTCTGTCCAGTAGGCCACATGGGGGATAGTCTCGTGATAAAGGCGAGTCAGCGTCTTTATGACGGGTAGCCGAGGCTACCTCGGTGAGGAGTCCAGAATGCTGGAGTTCAAGGAAACCGTGCATAACATATAAAGGAATATTTAAGAACGAGTGCGAAATTGAGCACTGCGGCGACACGCGTCACAAAGAAAGTACAACTTCCTAAGTCCCCATGTCCTGGCAGCTATTGGTATTTGGAGTGATTATTGGTACTTAGCTAGCCTGCCTTCGTGCGTCTTTTCAATCAGAAAGCTGGCGGGCTTTTGAAGCTGTACGATGTAAACTACTAAACTGGACTACTTGCCTTCCAACGTGAAGGCTATAATAGGGCAATTTCTCCCTTAGAGACCACCAAAAAGGAAACTGATAGCCTTCTTGATTCGCTGCGCTCATTATCATTGGCTGGATTGTAAGTTCCGTTAATAAAATGGTTAGTACAACAAAGACCAAGTTAAATAATGGTTAAATTTTCGTCCTTTATTCCGGGATCTATCTTAATAGCGTCGAGAGTAGTTCCACCCAGCCAAGAGTATCTAATATCCTTTGACTCACTTTTTGGCATACCATCATGAAAGATTATTTTAGTAAGATGCTTGTTGATGTAGGTGGACCCTGGGGAAGACAGGGTGGCCAATCACGATAAAGAAATCGTTACCCCTCAGGCGGCACGGAATAACGCATTTGCGCCGCAATGTCTTCAAAAAGCCGTTACCCCTCTTTTCGACGTCGCATCTTGCAAATAGCAATCAAGCATCACCAGCATGTCGAGCTCGGCCTCACCACCTTGCGTACCTTTTCGCCGCTCTAACAAAAAAGTCATCGACTATGCCAGACTTGTAATCAAAGGCAAGACCCAGAAATGTCCGGCATACGCCAAATATCATGCTGCGTCGCCCACTTATACTCCTTCAATCGCACAACACACTTGGGTGATGGCCACATTATGTTTTGCCTTACCTTGCGACAAGATAGCAGAATTGGACATTGCACATTGCATACAATTGTCAGTAGTGTATGGTATGAAGCTGGTCACCGAAGAACTTTGTCGAGATAACCCCGCAGAGAAATTGTGGGAAGAGCTCAAACAACGCAAAAGTTTGGCAAGCCAGGTAGTCCTAGAAGTCGATAAGATTGCCACGCTTCTTTTGACCCCACACGAGATTGGAATGGACCATTCTGGCCCAGTCATGCGGTCTCTCGTCTGGCTTAAAGAATGGGCCAAAGAAATTACCTATAGGCCACCCATCGACCAAGACTCGGCGATAATGACAGACCCTGAATCCACGGAATGGTCCTTGCATGGGGAGCTGCTAAAACGGGTGCACCTGCAACACCCAGGAGACAGCAAAAGTTTGCCCGTCTTCGCGCGTACTGTTGCCCATCTTCTTACGGTGAAGCGACAAGGCTGGTTGGATAACGGCATAGAGTATGTTTCTCTATTGTTTATATCATGGATTCTCTGACATCTGACATTCATGTAGTGAGACTGTGGTAGAGTCTGTTGCTGATCATTCCTGGTCGATGGCTGTTCTCTGTTTTTTGCTTCGCGAGGACGGGGATGTGAACATCCAGGACGCTGTGCGAGGATGCGTAGTCCACGACCTAGCGGAGTCCCTGGTGGGCGATATCACATATAAAGACGGGGTCGGCAGGGAAGAAAAGCTTCAACGTGAGAGGGATACATTGGCATTTCTCCAATTCCAGCTCTTGGACGACGCACCTCTCATGTCAAGTTGGGACGAGTTTGAGACAGCCGAAACACCCACAGGCGGAATCGCTAAAGATCTCGACAAGGTGGATTTAGCCTTTCAGGCTTTGGACTACGAGGAAAGAATGAAGGTCCAATTACCCGAGTTTTTCCACTCGGCTCGGAGGGTAAAGTTTTGTGGTGGTTTGATTGAAGAGATCCTCAAGACAAGAATGATCGGAGCATCTGCGGAACTGGACCCTAAAAAGCGACGAAAACTAGACAATTATTACGGGAACTAGATTTACTAGAACAGACTATGGACCGTTGCACTGATGTATGGCATGTATCTGTGAGCTCAGGCTAGGATTTTAGTTGTGTTGTCAGAGCAAAGTCAAAATTTAAGCTCTTGTCTGGCTCGATGACTTTCAGTGAATCGTGACCTCTGTTGCTGGTATAGCGATACTCAAACAATTGGTCAATATAATTTGTTTCCAGGGTGCAAATGTTGATATAATTGGTTTGCTAGAACAAGTTATGCAATGAATGGGCTTGTTATGATGGAGAACGGACTCGGTGATTAACTCGTTCAGCTAGACTGACAATAGCTTCCTGATTCGTTATGGCTTGCTACCAATTGTCCGCAGCATGTTGGAAGCGAGGTTCCATGTGCATCAGTAGTGTATCCATCACGTGACTTACAGCAACAGGCCGTCAGCGTGAGCGCGTCATCATCAAGCAATCGTGCCTAACCCAACCAAACAGAAGATGGACGGTCAAGACCCACGACGCCAATGTCAGCCGGTAAACCCGACGATGGCACAACCAAGCGGTCAAGAGCCTTTGCTGCCATATGGCTCAGCCCAACTTACCAGTACATCACCGTTATGTGGCGTGGGTTTCATTTCGCAGCAGCCTCCTCTGGAGGACCCAAATGAACTAGGCATGCAAAGCCGTTGCGACAATCATACAGGAGCTGCCCTCATGGCAGGATTACCGTATTTCCCACAGCTCTTTGACAACCATCAAGCTAACAGCTTTCCAACAAACCATTTGCTCCAGGGAGCCTCTCCCATCGAATGGCAACTCCCGCAAGCTCCTGATTGTAGGCTGCTTGGTCAGCCTGGAATTAGTAACTATTCTTTACCTGAATCAGCGAATAATCTCGGTGATTCCAAGTTTTTTCAAGCCCCATTGCCAAATAGTAACGACGCTGAGTTTGCCACCAACAACTCCCTGACGCCTAACATGGCAATCAACGATTCATTGCAGAGAAACAAGGGATTCAGCGCCATGATTAGCGACCCTTACCCTCTTCAAACGACAGATTCTCCTTTGTCCATGGTGGAAGGAGAGCTTTGGGATCTACGCGGAGTAAATGAAGGTTCCCCTTGCCGGCAGCTTTCCACGGTACTTTCTCCACAGATAATAGGCTCTGAAGAGTTTCCAGGGCCTAGTATGGTCCCTGGCAATTTTACTATCTGCTCGCAAGGCTTGGTAGCCAATGAGTATTTTCAGCAGGGACAGATGCAGAACATAGCAGGTCCTTTGTATCACGGTCAAGGGATACCCTGTCTCTATCCCCAAGCACAACAGGCTTGCACTTTCGCGAACCCGACTCTGCGGGAATCTTCGTCTCGACCGAGCGTATACTTCCCGCCTCCTTCAATACCGATAAATGTTAGAGAGCAGCAAACTCATCACAGTGCGCTACCCTTGGCAAATGGCGTCCCTTTCCCAGTTGGCAATCAATCCACACCGACAGCTACGAGCCTTTCCAGCTTGGCCAATAAACCATCGCCTTTTAGAAATAATTGGGCAGTGCCTGAGGGAAATTTGCATCATCTCAAGACCGATGAATGGAGGTACATTGATGTGGACAATGTCAATCAACCATCCCACTTGTCTCCAGATACACGGCTATTTGTCCCTGGATCGATGGGTCCGGTAGTGTCGACGGATGATCAGACGCCCTTGCTCCAAACAAACAGTGCCTGTCCAGGCAACATACCACTTTCAAGGAGGACAAACAACCACCATCTCACTTCACGGGGCAGTCGTTTGGAGGCGAAAGCATGTATAACATGCTGGTTGGAGAAGAAAGCTGTAGGGCAAGAACAAATGCCAGGAAAGGGGTAACGGCTAACAACGAGTCCAGTGTAAGCCATCGTCATCTGGTAGCAGTCCATATTGCTCGCGTTGCGCCGAGTTGCCTGATCCACGGTCGATTTGCATCAATTTCCGTGTGATTGATCTGCGGCAGTTCCAAAAATGTAAGTCATCATTATTGAAAGCCACAAGAAATGAACTTAAAAGTCATAGGGTCAGATGTGACATATGAAAAAATGCTGACTGTGGTTAAATCTACACCAACTATGCGCAGCAATCCGACTGGCATAACACTGTGCCACTACCAGAACGGCCCAGTCCTTAATGTCAAGTGTTTGCAATTTGAAAAAGATCCTGACAAGCATTATCAGTATCATGCATTGAGGAAGAATCGGACTGGCTGGCACATGTTGGAGACTACGGCCTATTGTTTACAAAAGTTGCCTGATATTGAAATACGTAGCTATGTTCAAGAGTGCGTCGAAGTAGCCATGAGACAGGCTTCGTCTGATGGAACCCCAGCCTCACTCTTCATTCAGCTAGGCCTCGACCAACAAGGTAATCATGTAGGTAAGCCTTTCCTTGATATGAGAAAGCATCTAACTTTTCAAAGCCGCTCATAAAACACTGTCTGGAATTACTAACTGCACTTCGCCTCCTTCGTGTCGGGTGGCAATTCTCTGGAGAGGAAACACTGGGGATGAGTCGAGTCCATGATGAACAATCTGCATTCTTCGGAACCATTCCAGTACCGCGTATGATACAGAATCAGCTAAATCATCTTCTGGAAAACATTATGGAGAAGAGTGAGAAATCGATAACCGGCATATTGCATGGCATGTACCGCACAAGGAAGCCAAACAGCTGGTTCGTTGCAACGTTGGGGGCTTTTCTTCTGCTTCATGCTCGAGAACTCGACGCTGGACGCCTTCTCTATTGGAATCGCAATCCAGATGAAGTACAAGCGACGTTGAACAGCTTTACATTGACCAGGTCACTGATTGTGGTTGCAGTACAACTTTTGGATTCATCCATGGAAGCCTTCTGACCTGATTCAAGAGTCTATCGCTTCTCATGTTTGTCTTCTGCGGCACCACCATCTTTCACTGGGGCTGAGACAGCTAGATGGGAGTTACGACTGGGTAAATGCCAGCACGACTTCAAGAGAACATGATAATCCTCAAAGGGGGATACAGGCGCTCCGGGTTGCAGTTGGAGCCATGAGTAAGTCAAGCCGGCATGATAGGTGACGCTTTGAAGTATGAAACTTAATGTGTAATAGATGAACACATAACAACTCGTCACTCATTACCAACGACCTATGTTCCAGGAGATCCTAGCAGTGTGTCGTTATCGTTGAGCTCAACGCTCTTTGGCTTTGGGCCTGCTTGGTCTAGAATTCGAGAGTTTGATTATCTTTGAATTATGGAAGTTCTATCTATTTTGATTCTTTAAAAACTTCGCAAGCATTTCTACAGTCAAAGGGGTCCTGAAGGTGTGGCAGGTAGTGCTCAGATTCAATAACTAGATCTTAAGTGTACGCATGGTAGTAATGCTCTTCTCAGGGACTTCATGACATTCAGTCTTAGTCGCTCTGACCCCTCTACCACGAAGGGGACTCCAACCAACCAGTGCTGCTAACTCCATGCAGTCGGAAGGTGCTCTGAATCCACGCTAGTCGGAAGGCGCTCTTAGTTCCACGCTAGTCGGAAGGCGCTCTTAGTTCCACGCTAGTCGGAACAGTAGAATACTTTAATCGAAGATACAGCACCCCTGCTTGCAACGGCTCCCACATCCTTGTTATCTTCAGCGGGGATGGGCCTGCGGAGCATCTCTGCTAAAGCTGATAAGGGCTAGCGGAATCTGTCAGGGGCCATGGCGACATAAGGTTCTGTAACACCGTAGTGTACACATAGCCACCTCGGCCCGCCCCTACGTCGCTATGGCGTGGGGACTTAATGTGCTATAATGGAGAATGGACGACATGTCACACTAAGACGGGAGACGAAGAAATAACAAATCTTGTCGACTTTGTTGATCTACTTAAGCGGGTTACTATATCGAGATCTCGAGCCTGATAGTGTTACGTTCTGGCGTTCCCGCCGATTTTTGTTAAAATTAAACGCCTCAACCAAATCCTTGTCTTGCTCTGTTCTTTCGAGAGGTAGCCATAGTGTTGCTCGGCCGTAAATAGAAATTGTCTTTAAGGGAACTATTGTTAAGGGGCCCAGCACCGAATGATCAACTCCGAACAATACACTCATTATTTGAAGGGCAATGGCTTCTATATTCCCAATGAGCAAGCTTGACCGGCTCGGGGATGGCTTGAGAAGGCACGGCAATTGCAGGAGGAGCTTGGATAGATCTGGATCTAATGACATCAGCTGCTTCGTCCGTTTAAAGATGTACCTTTCGGTAACCCTGTCTAGGGACGGCTATAGTCGAAGGGTAGTTTTTAACTCATATAATTAGTTCTTATTTGCTTGCTCACATTGTGGCTCTGGTAACGGTTATAACGCTACAACATGCGTAACTTGCTAATTCCTCAAAACCACCAAACACTACATCGGCGATAGAATAACCTTTAACTCATCAAGTAGCCTGACGTATGGCTCTACGGGCCTGATCTGTCGCAATGTCTCATTCAACAAACTTGGCAGGTTGACTCCTAGATCAATCATGTATGCCTGTGATGTTTGGGGCGGCGTGTACAAAACTACCGCGTGCAGATAGGCATTGACCATCAGTATGCTGGAAAGATCCTTGTCGGTTAGGAGATCGTTCAAAGGAAGCCATAGCTTGTAGTATCGCAGTAGTCGAAACCGTTCAAATTGCTTGTCGGCGGGTGTTGATGGCTCAACTTTGATCAGGTCTTCTGCTAGAGCGATGAGTAACCGGAGTTGTCTCCAGGTATCGTCATCCGGTTCGTGCTCTTCCAAGATTTCCTCGAACTTCCGCATTTCGGCAATGATGTGTTGTAGGCCGTTTGTGTCTCCGCACTCTGGTTTTGGCGTTGTGTGTAAGTGAGCTGTTTGACGCCACGCTTGCGTTATCATGCGGCAGAATGCAGATTGGTGACCTAAGCCTTGACAGGTCTGTAAGATCTAGCGTTCAAGTGAGTTGCCTTGTTCTGAACCTTGCATATTGGTACTTACGGCTGAGATTCCTGCCGCAATCTGTCCTCGACTTGACCTGGCTATGTCAGCATCCTCTATCCCCAAGTAAACCATGTGCACTTACATGTCTTCACACAGCCATAGTAGTGCCATAGAGGCAACCAGTGCTCCGTCTGCATTTTCTGGTCCAAGATTGGACAAGCATCTGCCGAGATCCTGGATGGCTAGCATCTGATACTGATATTCTTTACGACGGGCATGTTGACAATGAGTAACCGACGCAATATGATATGCTGAGAGGGCGAGGACACCGTTCATAGCTAATCGACACGATGAGGCAATACGGAAGAAGCTGATGAGACAGTTAATAGAGGAGGGAAGAAACTGTTGGGTAACCAAACCTTGGTAAGTAAGATGATATAACTGTGATCTTACTCACTCCCATCTTTGTAAGTTTTTGTTGGTTACTTGCTGCTAGGTAAACGAAACATAAGTCATATTCGGAGTAAATCGTCGGTTGTAGGGTTATTCTGATGTGATCGTCTGATACAGGCATTGACCCTGTCCTTTTCCACTGCTTCGCCTGTGCCCTGGACTTGGCTGACCATGGTCGACACAGCGCTCTCAACAAGTCAAGA
>NJCR01000027.1:0-11962 GCA_002234235.1 Fusarium hostae
CTCTTCACCTTCAAATTGGTCCCCGAAACCTAGAAAATCCACTTCATTGATGCAGTCAGTCTCTAAAAGGACTTTAGAACGACCTAATCATTCGAAGAGGAGGCACTTCTATGCTGCCTGAACTACAGATCGCAACAATTAAAGAGAAAAGGGAATATACCTGGCGAAGAATAGGCAAGAGGCCAAAATAAACAATAAAACCGCTTACAGAAGTGACAGGAAGTAATAGATCCCTTAGTTACTGAGCCAAGAGCAGTAAAACTAAATAGCTTGTATATACAAAGAGTAATATCAGAATTATAGAGCTGGCATTACCTTATAATAATTCCTCATGCCAAGGCAGCATTAGAATCTACTATATAAAGAAATCCAGCCTTAACCTGGCAGGAAAATGCCAATATTGCATTATGCATTATAGATTATAATAGACCTAGCACAGCCTAGGATTAATAAAACTTAAAAACCAGCATTAAGGCGCTTACTGAGCTGCTTAGGCATAGATTACTTAAAAAAGTTACTTCTATAATGATTAAACCTGCCAATATCCTGATAAAATGGTCTAAAATCCCATAGAATTAATTAATTAATTGGATTTTAAAGACTTTAATATAAGATATTCTTATATTTATTATATTCTAGACTCTTATAAGGAACCTAGCAGTCATAATAGCAGCCAGCATAATTATCCTAATAAGGATAGATAAAAGGGATACTTATAGCTCCCTATAATTATTCCCCTATCTAGAAAAGACTCTATAAAAATACCCTATACTAATTAATTAATTAATACTTACTGCAATAAGCTCTACTAATACTCCTTTATCCTCTAATGATATAGGGACTGCATTTACTGAGCTAGTAACCTAGCTAACCTAGCCTCAGGAAGTAGTAATAGCCCTAGTTATAACAGCCAGTCAGCTCCAGGATCTCATTATAGCTATCCATAAGCATAAGCCCTACACTATAGTTAACTAAATAACTCTATATACAGCTATTTTTAACAGTAAGGATATCTCAGAATATCTTTATCTCTTTAAACGCTATATAGATAATATTAATATGCCTAAGGGAAAACGCGCCATAATGCTCAAGATGCATATTATCCCGGCCCTTATAGAGGATATCCATTAAGCCTATAAAGGGTATAACTAGGAGGAAGCTAAGAAGAACCTTAAGGAAATTTTCATTACTAAAGATAATACTACCTCTAATAGCCTTAAAGCTAAGCTTAAAAGGCTTAATTAAGAATAACTCTCTAAAGACTACTCTTAAATAATTAAATAGTTAACTTAATACCAGTTTAAGTTCAAGAAGCTAAATAATAACTATAAGGAATAGACCATTTAGTTAGAGAATGTCCTTAATACTATCCACTAGGAAGTCCTAAATAAGGTTACTCTATAGCATAAGAAAACTTAAAATAAAATAAAAATAATGCCTTATAAGGATTTTACCTAAATAATTAGACTAACTGCTAATAATAAAATTACTAAAGCTAAGAACTATTATTATCTTAAGGAAATTAAAGATACCCCTAAAGTCTAGAAGCCTAAACCTACTAAAAACCCTCTTAAGGTTATCCTTAAGAAAGACTTTAAGCCTACTAGAGAACTTAGCGTTAATAACCTTATTAATATAATGCAAAAGCTATAGATTAACTTAATAAATGCTATTAAGGACTTAATTAAAGGTTATATTAAGATACTTAATGCTTAAATAGAGAAAAAGATAATAAATTAAATAATATCTCTCTCTTAATACCTAGGAATCTAGACTTATTCTATAGCTATTACTTTAATTAATTAGTTAAAAGAGGAGTTTAATATAAATATTAATGCTTAATATACTAACCAGAGGCAGCAGTATCAATACTGATATTATATTAAGAGAGGCTATTTTCTAGAGACCTGCTGTAACTTAAAGTATAATAGGAAATATAACTTAGCTGACTATAATGCATTAAGCGGCATGGCTTGAATAGATATCTAAGAAACCCCTATCCTAAGCATACTTATTAATAGAGCTAAGGGCAACTTTAGGGTTAAGAGACTTATTTATATCTAGATTAAGAGGTTCTCTAATTTTTATCTATATTATAATGCAGTAAATATAGAGAAATATAATAATAAAAGGATTAATTAGAATATTTAAGGTAAATTAAATAAGCTTATTTAAGAGTACTTAAATAAGAGCCCTTTATACCTAAAGATATATACTTTACCTTATGCCTACTCTAGTGGCAATATGCATCTTCCAATAGAAATAACTAGTAAAGTAAATAACCTCACTTAGCCCATTAAGGCTCTTAAAACATCTTAAATAAATCTCCTTATATTTAATATTAATAACAGTAAGGAACTAATTAATTAGGTAATCCTACTACCTATAGACCTTTAAGTCTTTAATGTTAATATAAATATAAATATAAGGAAGTATATTTATATTAAAGATAAGAAAGAGATATAAGTTGTTGAGGTCCTTAAGAGAAGAATAATAAAAAAGGACTTAGAGAGTTTTAGTCTTATTAAGAAAGAGAAGGATACTAAGAGATTAAATAACCTAAATATATACTAGGCTCTTATCTATAACTATATTAAAAGTGACTTTTATATAAAGAAAATCAGTATTTCTCTATTTAATTTAATAACCCTAAATATATAAATAAATAAGGAGATTGTAGATAAACTTATAGATATAGCAAAAGGCATCTTTAAAATCTTATATATAATAATTAAGAACCCTCAGTTTAGTTAAGATATCTTAATATCTATAAATATAGTTTATTTTAATAGTTAGGACTTTTATAATAGCTATTAAGATAATATAAGTAAAAGGGCTAATATCTATATTATTCTCTTTAAACCTAAGGACTAAGATTAAATTAATTAATTAGTTAATCACGCCAGCAATAGCATATAGAATAGCAAAATAAGTCCTATACTAGCTAAAAGAGAATATAAGATTATTAAAGATAAAGATACTCTATAGGAATCTAGATATATTATCTAAACTATTAAGGAATAAAAGGCAGAGCCTTAATTAATAACCCTATAGAGCATATAGGAGGACTCCCTATATAATGAGATTTTAATCTATATTGAGGAATTAATAAATCTAATAGTTAATAGTATTAAAGTTAACTTCTACCTAAAGAATAATAATAAGGCCTTAATATAAATATAAGAGCTATTAAAAATTATAATTAAACTTAATAACCTAAATAGTAAAGTTATAGAAGCTATAATAAATATAGGATTTAAAGGGAATATTATCTTAGAAAGGATTATAAGGGATTATAAGCTAAAGATTACTGATATAAAGGCAACTATAACTTCCTTTATAGGTAATAAGCTAAGAATAGTTAGCTAAACTGAAGCTAAGGTATACTTAATAAATACTTAAATATTATAATGCCTCTTTATGGCCCTAGAAGCCATAATATCAGTCCTTTTTATCCTTAATATGCCCTTTATTAAATCTACTTAAGCTATATTTAACTACTTACTGCAAGATAGTTTAATGCTTTTGATCTACTGATTAGGAAATATAAAGTTCATTACCCTAGTAGCTAGATTAATTAGATAAGAGTCAATAAAGATTAAAACTAAAGAATTAATTAATTTAAAATAAATATTAACTCCTATATTAAGCTAGAAGTTAAGGATATTATAGGCTTAAAAGAAGATAATATTCTATTAATTATTAAGGCAATAAGCTAAGAATCTATAGATAAGATTATTAAGCTAATTACGCAAGAAGGTATAAAATAATATAAGGAAGTCCTTAAGAGTGTAAGCTAAGAGATTAGATAGTATATAGAGCTAGTAGCTATAGAGAAGAAAGCTGCTAGAGCTAGAAAGAAGAAGAAAAAAGGAGAAAGAAACCTAAAATGCACTATACCTCTAGACCTTAATAAGCTAGAATCTAAAACTATTAATATTAAGATTAATATAATATATAAATATAAAGAAGTTAAGATTTATTTAGTAGATAATATATCTTTAAATAGTTTAGTCCTAAATAATAACCCTCTTTAAAAGGAGAAGAAATAAATTTAAATTAAAGATATACTTAATAGTACTATAAAGTATATTAAATAAATTACTTTAAAGTTCTTTAAATTAAAGTAAGAAAGTTAATTAAAGAGAAAGAGGCTTAAGAAACTAAAGAATTAAGTAAATAGAATACTAATTACAGTAAAACTTAATGTATTTCTTAAGATTATATATAATCAGGAAGCAATATTAGCCTAAGACTTTATAGAATATAAATAGCTAGATTTAATTATTACCTCTCTATAAGTGCTAAAGGTAATCCTTTATAAGGTATAATAAGCAAGAGATATCCTAATTCTAAAGGGATATAAAGCAGTAGTTATTAAACTACTAAAAGAATAGCTTATATAAAGAGTACTAAAGGAATTCTATAGAGCCTATTAGAACCTTTAGTTCTTAGTCACTAAGAAGGATAGAAACTTCTATCTAATTAACTCTATAACCCTTATAAACAAGGTAACTATAAGGGATAGCTTATTCCCTCCTTATATAGATAAATTCTTAGCAGATTTTACTATATATAAAGTTATATTACTATTAGACTTCTTCTTAAGATATAATTAATTCTCTCTTAATAAGAAAAGCTAAGATATAACTATATTCAATATATTAATAGGGCTATTAAGGATATGCAGTCTTCTATAAGGAGCAATAAACTCTATTGCCCAGTTTATAAGGAATATTATCTATATCTTTAAAGACCTTATCCTAGAAGTCTATAGGGCCTTCCTTAATGATATCTACATTAAGGGACTGACTATAACCTACAACGAGAAAGAGGTTACTTCTGGGGTCAGAAGGTATATACTTAAGCATCTCATCAATATTAATAAAGTCCTTATTAATATTAAGCTCTCAGGCTGCATTATTACTGATAGTAAGTCATAATTCTGCCAGAAGACTATAGTGATAGTTAGATATCTCTACAGGATAAACAGCAGAGCGCCAGATAACGCCAAGGTAATTAAGATCATAAAGTAGAAGGGTTATATTAATGCAGAGGAGATATAGTTATTCCTTAGGATTACTAGATATTATAGGCAATAGATCTATTACTTTATATAGATTGCTAAGCCCCTTATAAAGCTGCTTCAAAAGGATATTAATTTCTATTAAGGCCAGCTAGAATAAGAAGCAATAGATACTCTAAAGGCTAAAGTTATATAACCTCTACTTCTAATTACTTTTAATTACACTAAAGAGGCTAGAGAGGTAATCCTTATAGTTAATGCTAGTCTTATAGGCTGAGAAGCAGCACTGATATAGGTGGTTAATAGCAAGAGATAATCAGTCTGGTTTAAATTAAGTCTTTAGAATAAGGCCAAGTCTGCATATAATGCAATAAAGAGGGAGTATTATGCAGCCTTATATGCATTCTAATAGCTAAGAGGAATAATCTATAGCATTAGGTTTACCCTTAAGATAGATATATAAGTCCTTATATATTAGCTAAATAAGAAAGTAAATAATATACCTAGATTGCTAATTCTGCAATAAATTAACTACTTTCTGCTCTTTAACTTCTAGGTCTAATATATACCAGGATAGAAAAATAAAGTAGCTAATAGCTTATTATAAAAGCTTATAGGACTATTTAATTAATTAAATATTAAGGTTAAAAATAATATTAAGGACTTTATTGACCTTTATCTTAATGCAATTAGGATTAATAAAGTATTTAAGATTCTAGATAGAAACTATTTATTAAAGTCAGAATAATTAGCTTAATACCTTATAACCTTAGAAAGGCCACTTAATATAATAAATTCTCAGTATTATACCTTATGAGGCTAAAGTAAGAATTTCTTTATATAAGGATACTGCCTCTAGAAATGCCTTTATAGGCATTAGGATTAGCCTCTATTGATAGAAGAGGATCTAGCAGTATAAAGGCAAGTAATTAGATAGTACTATAAGGTAAGTGGCCATAAAGGATAGGATATTATAGTAAACCTTATTAGAAAGAGGTATTACTGAAAGAACCTTTAGGGAGAAGTTACTGCTGCCCTCTATATATGCTTTATATACTAGAAATATTATCTATAAAGACCTCTTAAGAAGGTTTAATATATAGTACTGGCTAATCTCTTTATTAAAGTCTATTTTAATATGCAATATATGCCTAAAGACTAAGGATATAAGTATCTGCTTAAGGTGCATTATGACTTTATAGGGTAAATAGAAGTAAAGCCACTAAAGGCATTATTAATAAAGGCTATAGAGAAGTTCATTAAGGGATTAATCTTTTAATATAGGATAATATTAATTGCTATAGTAAATAAGGGACTTAAGATAAAGAAGAAGTTACTTAAGGTATTAAACTTATATAGTATTAAATAGATTAAGACCTTACTATATAATCCTAAGGGCAATAGCCTAAATAAATATAGGCATAATATACTGCATAAAGTCCTTAAGAAGCTATAATATAAAGAGAAGAATATATAGGTTAAGAATCTTAAATATACCTTATTTATAGAATAAATAGCTATAAAAAGATTATATAGATACTTACCTTTCTACTTAATATATAGCTAGGAGCCTATATATCTATTAAAAGTTAAATACCCTACCTAGCAATTAATTAATTAGAATGAGATATATATACTAAAAGAGAGATTATAGGCTTAAATCTATATTCTAGAAATAAAAGAGGTAGATATAGAGAAGGCTAAAGTTAAAATTACTAAATATTAAAAGCTTATTGCTACTTAATATAATAAGGAGCTTAAGTATAAGATTAAGAAGTAGCCACTAAAAGTTAAAGACCTTATCTTAAAGTATAATATTCTTAAGGTAAATAATATATTAATTAAATATAAAATAACTAAGAAATAGAATAATCCTTTTTGCATTATTAAGCACTACTTAGGCGCTAATTTCTATACTCTATAGGAGCTAAGAGGGAAGCTATTAAAGAAGTTAATGCATAGAGACTATCTATATAAGTTTATGCAGGATAAGGATGGTTAATAGATAAGTAAGGAAGATCTAGAGCTGAAAAATAAGGATAAAGAAAGGGAAGAAGATAATCCTAGGATTAGCTCTATAGAAATACTAGAGAAAGCAGACCTAATTAATTAAATAACTTATAGGGTTATTAGGTTACTGGCCGCTATAGATGCCTTTAGTGATTTAGAGAATAACTTATATAAAAGCAATAATAATAAGGAAGATCTTAATGCATTAAACTTAATGCTAAACCTAAATTATAGACTAAAGATGCACTTTAAGGTTAAATTAAAAGGCCTTTTAGAGAGCAAAAAGGCAATCTATAAACTAATTAATTAATCTTAGATTAATTAATAGAGGTCTTTAGAGCCTTATTTTTTAGGTATTTGGCATTAAGGAAGCTAGAGTTATAATACTAAAAGCAGGCTATAATATTCTACTTTTAGTAGAGGAGAAAGAATATAAATAAAGTAATAATAGAAAATATTATTACTTTACTATAATAAAGGAGAATAAAGAGAAGGAAAACATTACTATAGAAAGGAGCTTATAATCTCTATAGAGCTATTTTTATTTTTATATTTAGAGAGAAAGGAGGAAAGGAATATAAGAGTTCTAGAAGAGAAGTAAAAAGGCAAGATACCTAACTATTACTAGAATGAGAAAAAAATATAGCTTAAAAAAGGCTAGGTAACCACCAATTTAGCACTAAACATAAGGGATTAAATAATAAATAGAGGAGAACTGCCTTAAGATAGGTAATTCTAAGCTTAGATATAAAAGGCAAAGTTAAGATTTTAGCTATTTCCTAAAGTAAGGTACTAACTAATCACTTATTTCTATGCTCTTTATACTTTAAAACTTATCTCCTTCTACTAAAGATACTTTATTTCTTACCTACTAGCTTATTAATCTCCTGCTTAGTAGCCTTTACTATATCCTCACTATTTAATTTAGAATCTTAAGGCATTAGTGGCTATTAACTGGTAATTTAAAGGCATAACTGAAGGTTTAGTTGATCCTTAGAGACCTTATGAGGTTTATCTGCAGGGAGCGCAGAACCTAACTGTAGAAGGTTGTCTTTCCTCAGGAGGGGAGCTTTAAGCAAGCCGGATTGAGGCTTATTAGCCTAATAGATAGAGAGAGAGCGCTAATTGCAGTTGCTCTTAATGTTCTAAATGCAGTTAAAACACTGGCTGCTCTAGAAACCCTTAATTAAGATATAGCAGTAGAAGGGCTAAAGGATATATTTATTATTCTAGCTAGTTATTAAGAGATAGGAAATAATGCAATTGCAGTACATTTTAGAATTATAAATACTAAATAAACTGATTAAAAGGGCCTTTAGTTAAGGCATACTTCTAATAAGCTTATAGAAGAACTAGCCTTAATAATAAGTAAACTTAGCCAGAATATATATAGGCTAAAGCTAATAATAAAGATACTTATTGAGCTGATCTAAGAGTACAGTATTAGTAGAGCCTAATAAAGAGAGGATCTTTACCTAGAAAGAAATAGCTAACTAATTGGTTATTATTATATAATTAAGAGGAAGGCAGTATATAAGCTTAATATATAGAAGGTACTATATATAATTAAGAGCCTTATTAATATAGATCTAGATATTAAATAAGTTAAAGATCTATATAATTAGTTAATATTAAGGCAATCTAGAAGGAAAAGTAATACCTATAGTTATATAGAAAATAGATTCCTTAAATGCCTTTATAGTAATCTAAATGCCATTATGATTTCTTTATTAATAATTAATATTAAGGAGGAATTTCTCCTTATTAATATTGCATTTAGTAATTATAATGAGATTAAGAAGAGTCTTCTTTCCCTTCTTTAGGAGATTAAGACTATTAAGGGCTTTAGTGGTTATAATAAAGGATATAGGGATTAAAAGAGAAGAGAAGGATTAAATAAAGATATAGGTGTTAAGATAAGGTTAAAGGAATTAAGGAAGAGAAGGAGAGGAGGAGAGAAATAAATGCAAGAAGGATCTTAAGTTTAGGATAGGAGCTTTTAGGTGCACAAAGAGGTTAAATCACTGACCTAGCCGCACAGAAGGTTTCTCAAGGCATAAAAACCTCTCCTTGCTTTCTTCCTCTTTCTTTCTCTTTTCTCTCCTCAACATATCACTTACTTCTTACTTTATTAATTAATTCAATCGCCTGCCTTATGCGCTTTAGATCACTTAAAGCTATTCATAACTCTTAGCCCCTTATACCTACACCTTACCCCCTTCCCTCTATAACTTACACTTTCGCGACTATAGATATAGCTATTGTATTTATATTTCCTCTATGCATATTAATTTAGAAGCATCTAATCAGTTAATCTATCGCTCAATTTGCCTATCTGCAATCTTTATTCTCTTCTAAAGTGCTAAAGACCTCTACTGTTTACACTTATATTTATTACCTTTAAATATTTCCTTTTATCTCTTAAACTTATCTACCACTATAAGCAATAAAGAATATGCCCCTGCCGATATATCTAGCAGCCTCAGCAATGCGCCTTTAAGCTCATCAGCCCTAATTCCCTCTGCTATGCCTTTAAACTCTATTGTGCCTAGTAGTAAACTTAATTATTTCCTAAATAAGTTAATAGTATACCCTTTAATTATTAGTAACTATATAGAAGAGAATAATAAAGGAAGCTTTCTTAATATCAGTAAATCTACTTCTAGGCGCTTTAAATACTTATTATTAATACTTATATACTAACTGGCTATTATATATCTATAAGAGGACTGAAAAAAGCTAAAATTAATTAATCCTTTAGCCTATAATATTATATATTATACTTAATAATATAAGGAGATTACTAGAAAGATGCTATACTTAGATAGGTTTATAGCTTTTAATATAAATAGTAAATTAACTATATTTTAGTAAGAATATTATACCCTCCTTATATAGCTATTATAGGAAATTAATGGCAATTACTTTATCAGTAGAGAAGCCTTAATTAGGCTACTTATTATATTATCCTATAGTATAACTAATATCTATATAGCTTATTAATATACTATTAAGGTCTAGAATAATAAGTCTTTTGCAAATAACTCTTCCTTAGGTACCCCTAATGACTCTACTGCACAGCGATATAAGCCTAAGCTCCCTAATGGCATAGTAAGGGTTAATATTAACCATAGGGGATATAATAACCTAAAGGATTAGAGAGAATAAGTCTCTAGGAAGAGATTTGCCAGCACTTTTATCTTCTTCTATAAAGCATCTCATTAGGTCGCTATACTGTAGGACTAAGTGAAAGGTTAGCTATATGTCTTTAATACCTAGGAGGAAGGCAGAATCTCGCGCATTAAGGCGACAGTCCTGGCTTGAAGGGAATGGCTCAGGATATATAGACTTCTATATACCTTTGACTATTTTGCTCCCCCCTTGACATACCAGCCAGATAATAACAGTTATAGGCCCTTAGCCATCTGATCCCTCAGTCTTACTGTATATAGCCACATTGGAGTCATCTACTGTACGCTTAAAGGCAATAAACCTTCTCTTGCCTTAGATATTGATAGGAGAAGAGACCCTGCCTAAGCTGAAGCTGAGCTGCAGTACTATAATTAGGTGCCTATACTATAGGAGATTGAAAGCAGGGAAGATATGCAGAAGTAATGCGATATAGCCTATAGTCTTATAAAACTTATAATGCTTAAAGAGCTTAGGTTAATTAATAGGAGCTTCTAGCGCCAGAAGATAAATAAGGAGGGCAAGCTAATTAGGCCTATGCATAAGGTTTATATAGGGACAGAAGGAGAGCTGATACTTATCTGAGGGATTACTTAGAATATTACTGAGGATGATATATTTAGTTGCTTTAGAGGATATAATTATATCTTTATTATGAGGCTTAATCAGGAGACTGGATTCTGAGGGCAATATAAACTTAAGAAGGCAGGATCTTCTATAACCTAGGGCATTATAACCTAGAGGAAAGAGAGCCTATATAAAGAGAGCCTAAGGATAATGCTAGTAAGGATAAGAGACCTTTAGGCTAAGAGGTTAAGTGCCCTTAGTATAGCAGTCTATAGACCAGTACCTAATAATAGTAAGGCTATATTATAAGCAGGATTACTAATAGTAATTAATTTAAGTAATTAATTAAGACTACCTTTACGCTAAGTCTTACTTATTATCTAACTGAAGTATTTAATACTACTACCTCTAGCTACTCTAAAGACCCTTAAGCTAAAGAGTCTAAAGACCCTAAAGAACCCCCCTGCTAATCCTTAATCTATTAGAGTAACTCCTCTAGCTAAGCTTAAGATTACCAGTTTATTTCCTAATCTAAAGCTAAAGAATCAGTTAAACTCTAGAGCTGGCAATGCCCCAGTTATTATCAGAACTGATATTCCCCCTGATATTGAAGGCGCTTTCTATATGCGCAAGAATCGGGTTCCTGCGCTAAATAAGCAGGCAGCTAAACAGATAGCATAAGATCTAGAGACTTATATAAGGGAAATGACTGTTGAGCCTGCTTAATAGGGCTTACCTGTGGTTGGTAAACCTGAATTTGCATATCTCCTGACTTCGAAGACCTGGGCCTCGTTCGTCCCAGCTGGGCTGATGAGTCCCAGCCAGTGGGATGATGCTCGGAATGCTGTGGTCGATGCCTTTCGCCCTCAGCCTGTTGCTGGGAGATCTAGGGAGGAATGAATGGAGAAGAGGAACTGGAAGAGGGAGGATCAATAAGGGGGTGGTTGAGGATTGAGTGTTGCGATGGAACAGGGAGGCTTATGCTTAGCTGGGAATGTTTACTTAGTATGAGATTAATTGATCACTTGGTTTGGGAACTGAATGCTATGGAAATGGGGACCTTATATGTATATAATTGCTTGGTATGGAATGCTTACTTGGTGTGGTTTCTTGGGCATGAGGGTATGCATTGAAACCATATGGGGATCTGTGTGACGGTTGTGGTAAGCA
>NJCR01000270.1:0-18678 GCA_002234235.1 Fusarium hostae
TATAACAGTCATGCGTCCGAAAGGTTCATGCGTCCCTAGCCAAAGTGTCATGCGTTCCTAGTCATTGCCTTAATTAATATAAAATTAGCTAAACTAGCTAGCTTTTAGAGTTCTTTTTAATATATATTTTTAATAATATTAAAAATTCTATTATTTAATAGCTATAAACTATAGAAATAATATATTAATAAGTAATAATAATAGATATTATTTAGAAAGTATATAGCTATTTACTTATCTTAACTGCTTATTAATAACCTTAAAGAAGATAACTTAATAGTAAAAACATTAAAATACTTAGCTATATATAGCTCTTATAATCATTAAAAATAATAAGTCTTATATTTAATACATTATAAGGCTCTATTTATAGTAGATAAATGTCTTTTAATTACTTAAAAGTAATATAGTTATCTATCTAGCTATTTAGTGATATAATATAGTGCCAGTTTGCTATTAATTTAAATTCATTAAGGAATTACTACTTCTATAACTCTTTTCCTTTAAAGATAATTCCTAGTTTTAAAGTATAGCTAGTTGCAATAATAGCCTCAATAAATAAAGTCTAAGTATATAACTAAATGCCTTTTAATATTGCCTTCTTCTTTAGGTTAAAGCTCTTAATTATAAAGCTATTTAGGCCTTATAAACAGTTAATTAGCTATGCCCTATAAAAGCCTATAGAGTATTTACAGAAGACTTACTAAAACCCGCCATTATACTGCCCTTATCTACATTAACTATATTCTTAGGCTTAATCTAGTTATACTTATTTTCCTTCATATTAAAGTATTAATTAACTACATTTAGAGTAAAGCCATTAAATTTAATAGCTTCTTAATGTTTTTTAATCTTAATAAATAGTTTTAAATAATATTTAATAAACTTAATAATTTAATGCTTGCCTAATGGTTTATTATTGCTTTATTGTTAAAGAATGGCCTTAATATAGATGTGGATTTAGCTATATAAGGGAGTATAGCCTAAAGACTCTTATTATAGTACTTAATAAATAAGTATCTCCTTCTAGCTCTTTAGAATATATTAATAGGCCTAAATATATTTATTTCTACTTACTTAACTAAAAAGTTATTTTAAAATAGTCTATTAAGATACTTTATATTTTTAAACTACTTTATTCTATAAGAGGCCTCTATTAATAGTATTAAATATAGCCTTAGCTATATTATCTTTAGTATAATAATAGTAAATTATTATAAAAGGAGTTATAGTAAGTAAATTAAGTAAAAGTTTAGCTTAAGTGGATAAAGTTGCCTAAAGTATATAAGGTAAAATACAATAAAATTTAAAAGGCTAGAGAACCAGGCTATAGAGTAAAATAGAAAAAATTCAAGTTAATATAAAAATTCAATAAAAAAAATAATATAGTATAGGTCTTTATTTATAAGTATCTTTATGTCTAGCTAAATATAATGCAATTAAAAATTTGGATTTTATATAGAAGGAGTGAAATTTTAATTATGCATTAGGTGGTCCTGGATAGTACTTAACGGCCGGCTTACTGTTAACGAGGGGCGGTCCGTCTCCTCCCTAGCCGAGTCCGGCGCCCCCGATGGCGATGGCCCTGGCTCTGAATCGGCCTTAGTTCTGGCCCCGGGCCTGCGCTATTGGGCACGGGGGTCCCTACTTGTACCCATATCTGGCCCTGGCCCTGCCGGCGATGCTGTTTGAGCTCGTCGACGAGCCGGTTCAAGCTCCGACCAGCGCGTAAGTGCTCTAGCTCTGCAACAGCCTCTTCCTCATTCTTACCGGACGCCATACGGGCCAAGAGCTTATCCTAGATCACCTTCCGGCGATAGAACTGCACCCTAACCCCATTCCCTGGGCGCCAGTGGCTTCCCCACGTCTCTTCCAGCATCTATACAGCCGGCTGACCTGCAATCCCTTCCTCCCACTCCTTCTAGACGTCCTGCACTGTGAAGACCTTGGCCAGGGCTGCAACGACGGGCATATCTGGTGCTAGAGGCTCTGGAGTCAGAGCTGGAGCCGGAGCCGGAGCCATATTGAAGTGCAAGGTAGGAGCTGTCGACGGCGCCAGCGACACTGCTGGCCCGGCTCTAAAGTGGCCAGTAAAGGTGATAGGGACCTTGCCCTGGAGGAGGGCATTGAGGCCGCCCTGAATTCCCTCTAGCCTGGCCTCTAACTGGATGGCCAGCCGCTGGTTATTCTATAAGATGGCCTTACGCATACTCTCTAATATGCCACTTAGCTCTGGCAGTGCGCATTATATAAGCAGGCTTAATGGCTCTATAGCCCTTACTGCATTGGAGCGAATGGCAACAGCAAACTCATCCCATTTAGGCCCGTTAAAAGGGGCATAGGCGAAGAAGGGTAGCGATAGGTGGCGAGGCTGCAATATAGCCAGGTCTTATAACAGTATTATGCGCAGGCGCTGCATAAGCTTAAGGAAGCTATCAGTGGCTAGGTTGTCGTCATTAAGGCCGCCTTCTGCCCAGCATTGCCGGCATGCATAAGCCTTAAAGCGAGGCTCTTACTCCTTAATCTACAGCTAGAGCTGCTTTTGTAAGACATATAGGGGCTCATGGGCCGCATGCGTAAGGAAGTAATCCCCTGGTGATGCCGAGAAGCCGGCAATAATATGCATGAACTGGCGCGGTAGGTGCATCTTCTTTGACGCCATTAGGCCAGCGGCACCGAAGATACGCCAGGTCTCTTGTAGCTGCGTTGGGTATGAGAGCTCCTGCTCGCAGTCCTGTCCGACAAGAACCTTGATCTGATACCAGTCCTGGCGGCGCCGGAAGGACAGGAATGGCTCGCTGGTGACGTGCCAGCGCCAAAAGAAGAGCTATACTAAGGCCCCTTATGTATAGAATAAGGGGTCCTTATGCCAAAGGGCACCTATAAACTCTTTCTTTACTATCTTATTTAGCTTACTATTTTGCAAAAGGGTAATAAAATAGCTATAAGGGGTTAAGCCTTCTGAAGATAGATAGTTAAGTAGAGATAGATCTATAAGCTCTATCTTATAGCGGTTTTCTCTTTATAAGAGGTAATAGTGGCTAAATAAGAGGTTGACTTGTATATAGAGGTTTTGCGGCATATATATAGCCCCGCTGAGAAGGAGATCCTGGACCTAGAGCCATCATCAGGTAAATAGCCGGCCTAGATCCTGTTGGTTCTGCGGTCTTTAAAGGAGGCGCAGTCATGCTTCCCCTGCTGCTAGCCGCATTGCTTAAGGAAGCCTTATATGGCGGCGCCCTGGGGGTTTTCTATATTTGCATTGCCATAGGCTACCTAGAGCCGCCAGAGCTCAATAACGGCTGCAATATAGGCGTCAATAGTGTCCCTTATAAGCAGAGATCCTTCAGTAAGGTCTACTGCAGCTGGCGTAAGGGCCATAGGTGGCATGTAGCCCTTGCAGTTATCCGCAAGCAGCTCAGCGGCATCAGCCAGGGGGACCTTTAGGGCTTCAGTTAGACTTTCGGCCTCTGCCAAGGCCGCAGCCTCAAGCTGCTCCTGTTCAAGCTGCCGCCATAACTATATAGCCTTTCCTTTGCCCTTGCCCTTACCCCATGCCCATGGTTTCTTCTGCAGCAGGGCAACACATCGCAAGAGGATATCCTCTTTAAGTCACGCTGCTAGCTTATCTGGCGTTACGAGCTCGCCGTCGGGCCAGCTATAAAGTGAGCCATCTGCCGCAGCCTGAGGCGTATGGCACCAGGCCTATAAGTTCTTGTCTGTTAGCCGCCCATGGGACTCTACGTAAAGAAAGAGGCAAGGGCAAAGGGGAAAGGAGACGGACGCGCCTTCCACTCCCGCTGCTTCGCAGCATAACTCCATGCCGTGTTCGCCGGCTGTTCGTCCTTCTTCGCCTGAAGGCCCGCCCTCCGGGCGGCACGGACACGCTGGTCTGCGGCCGTGTACGAGTCGTCTGCGGCCATCTCGGTCGATTGAGGCCTTTCTACGTGGTGCTTTTTTCCTATCTGGGGCCTGATAAGTTGCGGGGAACTTATCAAAAGCACGAGGGAGCGTCTCGTCTTGCTTGCATAATTAGCCACGCAAGGTTGAGCGTCGGCATGTTTCGTCCCCTGCTGAAGCCTTGGATGAGTAACAAAAAGCCAACAGGGACACAGACAAAATAGTTGCCCACATTCAGTTGAACAGTGTGTGAGGGGTTTCCGGCGCTACTGACGCCACAGAACGCGTCAACATGACGAAGGCCAAATTCAAAAGGTGACGACGGATATCATGGGAAAAAAGGCCTTAACCTCCTGTGGATCTCTCTTTGATAGCTTTACCCTCTATGCCTTCCAATCCTTGTGATTTTGATATTCGTCACCTTGTACTAACCGTAATGACGGCCAAGTAGAGAAGGCGTTGAGAGGCCTAAGGTTTCCAATGGGAACGCGTCATCAGCCACGCGAAAATAACACAGCGTCGACGCGCCGCTCGCAGTCTACAGTATTCTCAGAAATACTGCCAAAGTGCCTGACGTAGATCTCTCCCAAGTGGTCCATAATGTAGCGAAGGGTGGATCCTGCTAATCATCACGTCAAACGACTGTAATCGGTTACCGTAGAAACTCGAGAAATTCGTCGGCTTGGCAAAGTGGATACTCTTAGATTCTGCATCAGCCAGTGGCTGCTCTGGAAATAAGGAGGATTTTAAAATAGCACCTGCAGCTGTAACTGGATATAATTGGGTCTGAGTGGAGCTCTATGGGTCTAATCGTGCATAAGCGAGGAGAAAGTGGAAATGCCAAGCTGACGAATTTCCCGAGTTTCTACGGTACGTTACCTGAGGGAGATTCTCCAGGCGGGCCACGCTACTTGCTTCAAGCTCGCAATCCGTCTATGACGTCATTATGAGAAACCTTACTCCAACATCTTCCCTCCCTTTCTTACATTATCATTATTCTTGATCTCAGTCGATGTGGACCGATAGCGGAAGTTATATACAGGGCGAAATACAACCAACTCTTTCTACAAAGTGTCCCCCATGGCGGGCCACTACGATGTTAGGTCCGAGCAGGATCTCGATAGCAGCACATATGCATCATTACCGGGCACTGCGGTTGAAGAATTCGTGCCACGGAACCACACGCCCATAAAAGAGAAGATCTCCGCCCGTCGAGAATTCCCAGGTACGTCTGGCTGTTTCTATAGCTAGCTTCGTCCGCTAAATTAGATGTCACCAGGATGCCACCCCTCAAGATGGATATACGAGCTTCTCCACAACCAATTCACGACGTGCGATCTATTTGACCGAGCCAGAGCTGCGAGAAGAGAGAGGCTTTTCACCTGGGAGCATACGCACCGACTGATCATAAACGGGAACCAGAGTTTCTCCACCAGTTCAACCCAGGTCTTCTCGTCGGTATGCCTCGACTGTCACTTTCACTTTGTATTCAAGATGGCATGGGAGGAGCACCATGCCCAAGAGGTGTGCAATTCACGCCAAGCGCGCTGGCCCATGAAGGATGCGCAGTTTCCCTGGCATCATCTTGTTTGGGGTGGATCAGACACTGAATCTAACATCACCAACGAACATACCAAATACTATCCTCTTCTCGCTCGCGAATACTTTGTTTGTTCCGCGGCGCCATGCACATTCCACGTCACCCTCGAAATCTCGGAACCTCGGATGGCCAAATGGTGGATTGATCTCTTGCTTGATCGGGACACTATTCGTGAGAGTCTACGCGTTGCCAAGGAACAAGATCCTGCGCGCTACGAAGCAGCAACAGATGACTGGGTGGATCAGGCCCCCATGGATCTCAACATATACCTCAAAAATCTACTTGAGGCGACTTCCCCCGGAAAGGCCAGAAGCATCTCAAAGAGAAATAAGAGATTCGCTGTTTTGTTCGGCCCTCGCTGCTTTTCGATATTCAGGGAACTAGAGTTCACCGAGAAGGTGGGTAAACAAGAGGGCGTTGAGGAAGGGTCTTTCACGCCTCCAGTCCTATCCCCTCCGGGCGGCGCAAATGGGGCTACGGAGCTGGGTACGTACCGAGGGTTTGTGGAGGATGTGAGAGCCGAAGTTCAATGTATCGTTCACGGACGCGGCGAGCCTGCCAAGCTCTGTACACCTTGTCTTCACGCCGACTTGGGATGTGTCGAGGTACCGAATGCCAGCTCCAACATCTTGGTGAATCTGGACCGGTACAAGTTGATGGGTGTCCTGCCGAACCAATCCAAGGAGATTGTGGTCAGCGCCTACAAGCGGCAGTGGGAACTAGTGCCGAGCAAGCGAAGAGAGTTGATCGCAGCACTCATGAACGTTGCCAACGACCTCAATGACGAGCAGTTGATCGATTATGCCGTCACGCAATCCGCTGTCTTTGACAGCCAGCTTCAGACGCAAAGTACCAGCGATGATGATGGGCTCGTCTCTCAAGCTCTTACCTTCCTCGGGTTGCAGCCTCCGAACAATTACAAGGCAGAGGCCTTGTGTGCAGCATTTCGACAAAAGCTGGCTCGAGACCCAGGGGAAGCCACTACTGCGCGGAACATGCTTCTCCTCATTGCACAAGCATCCACAGACGATACCTATCAAGCCACCCTGTTGATGGAAGCCGACGGCAGGATGTCTTTGTCAACAGCGAAAACGGTTCTCGGATTAGACGGGGCCAGCAGCTTTGGGCCTGACGCCTTGGAAGCTGCAATGAACAAGGTCTGAATCCCAATCTTTTTATTGGTCTTGCAGTCATGATGTGACTATTAACTAGACATCCAGGTCGGACGCAGCAGCAATAAAGGCGAGAAGGTGACCTTCTTGGATGCCATGGAGGCAATCGCGGACCATACGAACGCCACGGATCTCAAGCGGACAGTCGCTGGAATGCGTCAACAGAATGGCATCGCTGCCCCCAAAGGAAGCGGTTCCTTGAGTGGCCCAGATCGGCCAGTGAATTATGATCTGCCGGTGGGACTGGAGAACATCGGCAATACTTGTTATCTCAACAGCCTTCTTCAATATCTCTTTACAGTCAAACCAGTTCGAGACATCGCTCTCAACTATGGAGACTTCAAATTAGAGTTGAACGATGAGAACATCAAAAAGCGGCTACTTGGTGGAAACAAGATGCGGATGGACCGTGGCGAGGCTATTGTTGCCCAGGCTTGTATGTTCAGCGCCTCTTTTGAAATATTTCACATTACTAACCTTTTGTAAGTTGTACAAGAGCTCTCGGATCTATTCAATAAGCTCGAAACTTCCGACAAGCTTGCAACACGACCCTCACAGAAGCTGGCCAACGCTGTCCTCTTGTCCACTCACACTCTTCTGAACGACTCGAAACAGTCATCGGAACCCGTGATTGGGCGGAAACCTCCATCTCTCCCCACCCGGCCGCCTCCTCAGCCCCCAGCTAAGACTCCTTATGATGTGGAGATGGCCAATACCACTAAAGTTGAGCCTGGCCTGATTGATACGGCTAGTACCGTAAGTTCACAAACTCTCGTGGAGGAAGGCTCTGACAGCTCCTATGAGAAGGTGGAAGCCTCGCCGACGGCAGCTGAAGATCAAATCATCGATACGGTGATGGAAGTTGAGCAAGACGATGTTGCTACAGACTCGAGTCTCAAGAGCGCTGAAACTGCCAAGCCCGCAACCAAAGACGGCAGTGACGCTATTGACGAAACCCAGAATACCGATATCAAAATGATTGATGTTGAAGAACCTGAAACGGTAGACCAGAACGTGATAAGTGCCTTGGAACAACAAAAGAGATCATCAGGCACCGATCAGCAGGACGTGGGGGAAGTGATGGGAAGTATTCTCAACCGGCTTCAGGCAGCGATACGACCATCTTCTGTTGATCGATCCACTGGCATTCAGTTGGAAAAGATCATGGAAACGTTCTTTGTCACGACTATTAACTACACTAAGTTCGACGACAAAACGTACAAAAAGGAAGTCAGTTTTGATCGATCTATCACCGCATTCCCTGCTCCGAAGGGGACATGCTCACTTTACGATGCACTGAGTCGGAACTTTGATCAGCAAATTATCCAAGAGAGCAAGCTTTCCCGATACACCACCATCAAGACCCTTCCTCCTGTTCTACATGTTCTCATCCAGCGCTCGCAGTCAATGGGCAGCAAGAACAGAAATTCTGTGGATATCCCGGAAACGCTGTACCTTGACCGATACATGGATGCTCCTCATGACTCTCCCGCCTTCCAACAACGAGTAGAAAGCTGGGTGATTACCAGCTGCATTTTGGACCTGAAGGCTCAGAAGGCTACCGTGGAGAAGGTTCCCCCAACTGGTGCATACTTCAAGAACTGTGGGCGCGATAAGCCTCCTATACCTGCATCCCAAGACGAGACTGATGACTCTGAGTGGGTTGCCTCAGAGCAGACTTGGGAGGTTAATGGCCTGGTGGACAATGACTTCCTCTCGTTCAATGGACCTGCTAATGACTCGACCCCTGTGGCAGAACTCCCCCCAAATCCGAAGGACGTCAAGTCAGCCGAAGCCTCCATTCGCGAAATGATGGAGAAGGAATTGCATCAGAAGGTAGAAGCGCTCGAGAAGTATCACGCCGGGCTCAAGAACATCCCATATCGACTCCATGCAGTCATCTGCCACCGCGGCCAACTAATGTCTGGTCACTACTGGGTATGGATCCATGACTTCGAACAGAACATCTGGCGCAAGTACAACGACTCCAACGTGGAGCTGAACCGCAACACAGACGAAGTTTTGGCAACTCTGAGCAGCAGCGGGGAGCCTTACTTCCTGTGCTACGTCCGTGACGAAGACAAGGATGAATATGTGGATGTGCCCAGACGACGGAGGCCGCCACCAGCCAATGATGCGGACAGAGATGTTGCAGTGTCCAACAATGAGCCAGTCGCTGACTCGAAGACACTCGAGGACCTTCCGCCTCATCAACGCTCACATTCACATCCTCGCTGCCATCATCGACAGCCTCTCAAACGCCTCACACGATCCTCAACCGCAACAGCATCGAGGGCACGTCCGAGGGCTGCCGGTAGCCTCACTTACGGCCGGCCTCGGTCACGTCTATCCGTCTATCGCCTTGCGTAGTATGAGAATGGACTTGACGCAAGGAGGCCGCTATCATAGTCTGATGTAAGGAAAAAATACAGTCTTCCGGACCAATCTGTGTTTATTCCTAGTCTCAAGAGAACCTACGAGTGCTCACATCATATTGTCAAGTCTACGCATCTCAAAGAGAAATAAGAGATTCGCTGTTTTTGTTCGGCCCTCGCTGCTTTTCGATATTCAGGGAACTAGAGTTCACCGAGAAGGTGAGTGAACAAGAGGGCGTTGAGGAAGGGTCTTTCACACGTCCGGTTCCGTCCCCTCCGGGCGGCGCAAATGGGGCTACGGAGCTGGGTACATACCGAGGGTTTGGTCTTTGGCGGAGGAAATCGGGAGGAATCACATTTCGAGCAACCTTGCACTATTTTTAGCAACCGCAGCATAATAATCTCAGGTCGAAGTGCGAGCGCCTTGAGATGTCCCCGCCGATGTACTCAAAACACGAAGGCGCGGAGCTTTCTGATGATTGGCGTTTGCTGTGCTCTTGTGGACTTCACATGAATAATAGGACGTCTAAGACGGACACATCCAAAGGGAATCAAACCTCCATAGTGTGGCACGATTATCACGGTGGCCGTAATCTGAGTCCGCCTTTGAGCCGGACCGCTTTATCCTTCTAGTCCCCTCCAGCCCTTCAGCCAGGGATGTGTCCTCACGCCTGGAATAATTGATATCTCTGTATCTCGATCGCCAGCCATGTTCTCTATCTAATAGTTGATCATTCGCAGTGTAGCTTCCCGCGAGGGTTCTAAATTCGCGTTTGTGCTGCGCTCCGTAACCCCGTCCGAGTGAATCCCACTCAAGCAGTCGGCCACTGCTTCAACAAACCTACCCATGTCCTTCCTGAACCCTTGTTGAACGTCCTGACCAGCTACCTTCTCTCCCTTCTTGATCCACTAGACCCACTGCTCGTATGTTCTAGCAAAACGACGCTCTAGCGAAGGCCAGAGGTCAGGCTCTATCGCAGTCTTTGGGGCGACTCCAAAGGGCAGCCAGGACAAAAGCGCGGAGCTTGTGTCTTGTAGGCGCAGATTGTACCGACATCGCAGGAGATCAGCCTTTGACACCAAGTCGTTTAAATTAACGTATGCACGCGACGTTTCTTTATTTAAAAAAGATTGGGATTGCCTAGTCGATGAAGAGATAGTCGTGTCAGGTGATGCCATAGTTGCATATCCCCAACGCTCTTCCAATGTCTCCAGGTATCGCACAATTAAGCTAGGAATGGCAGATGAATGATATTGAGGGTGAAGATAAAGGTGATCTCATTTATGTAATAAGTCTAGCGAAGCAACACTGGTACATCATGTCGCGAAAGAACAAGAGGGAGGATAGCTACCGGGAGAGCTGCTTGGACGTGGATACCCGCGAGGTCAACAGGCTGATGTTGGAAGAACTGAGAGTTTCCCCCTAACTTCAGGATCAAGATTAAAGTCTGAAGTCCTACGATTAAGGTTCAAAGTCCTAGATGGGATCATTCAAAGATATAAGGCCCAAAGGGCCTCTCATTGAGATCATGAAAAACTTAACCAAGAATAATTACAATCACGACAACAAGAACTACCTGTTGTCAAGTGCACTCAGCATCACTGCGTGACAACAACAACAGGATGAAAGAGGAATCATTGCCAAGCACTAAAATCGGCAACGTAACTGATCTGTGAGCTGGACAGAGAATAAACACAAGATAACTCCCTATTGTCAATTGCAGTTTTCACGCTTAAAACCCATGACCTCGGTAAGTGAAGGGGATCATTAACCCTCGCTACGTATTCATTTTCCCTCCGCTCTGTGATATGGTATTGGCTAATCGACTGCTTGCTGATCGCGATGCGCCTTCAGTCAGTAAGCACTGGGCCTCAAACATCGTCAAGTGACGACCAGCGCTTAAGGCACGAATCATACTCATATAGATATATAACTACCAGAGCCCCCAATGCAACGGTCTGAATCAACCCAGGGCTGATTTCAGTCCATAAAGAACACAATCTCAAAGTATAGCACTCAGGAGTCCGATATCTACCTCTTTTAGGGGACTGGCTTTATGATGACCATTATCTCAACCGGCATGGTTGCTACTAGCGTCGAAAGGCGTGGGAGACTGGAAATGACTTAGCAAGGAAGCCGGGAATGGGGCACTGTGATTTAATGTGAACGAGCAGATCGTCAACTCACTGTTGCCAACACCTGAACGTCTCACATTCGGTCCCGTCCAGGCTGGCGATTAATTCAATTCAATCACACATCTGGTGAACAAAAGATCAATTAGTGAACCGTGCGAGCATGCACGTCCCATAAAAAGCACTGTGCCATCCCTGCTTCAACTCAATCGACACCCCAGATTGAATTGATCGCCACCCTAAAATTTGCTCCTCTGCTTGAGACTTGGAAACTGTTGTCTAGTTTTAAGCAGCGCTGCCCACAAATCAAACAAATCAAATCCAGGGTCATATTTGAGATATTTGATAGCCTCCGGTGCTTGATCTGTTGTTTGAAGTATTTGATCAAATATTCCAAACATTTCAAATCTCAACATCTGTGCTCTCCATACTACTATTTCCAATCTCCCACTGGAGTTCATCCCTCCCACCCGCTGTCGCCCCTAGCTTCACCGCGCCATGCCTGACCCAGTTCTTGAGGCATTGCAACTTCTCCAATGTTTCCGTCGTCATTGAGAGCCTCTGCGACGTCAATGTCAGCTTGGCCAGGCTGAACGACCCTCCGACGCCCAGTTCACTTCCAGATAGCTCATGCCAAGTGACGGGTGGAGGATGATGGATGCGGCGAACAACGGTGGCTCTCCAAGCTTAGTGTAGTACTCGTTGAGTTTCTGCCAGGCGGTTATGATCGAGAGTCTGAGATAGCGTCGGTGATCCTTCCCCATGTCGTCAATTCCCGATGATCCTGATGACTTGCCTGGTCCATCATTACATTGTCCCGACCCACGACCTGGCAAGGAGCTTACCATTGACTTTCGTGGATGCATATCCATCTCGCAATCTCTAAACCTAGCAGGAAGCTGCCGATTTCGATCCGGCCGCCCTCGGGCTGTCTCGGCCTGAGAATCGGTATTCTCTCCTACTACCTCTTCTGGGACGATATGATGGAACAACTTCCGATCCTCTAGGTGTTCCAGTAAGTACTCCATACCTGTCATCACCTCCTAAAGCCGTCTGTTGCCTCCCTCGCTACCCCAGCCCTGCGTTCTTATAGTCTGCAGATAGAATGGCTTAAGGATATGTTTGATTTCTGCCAAGAGTCTCCAGTTATCCCCCTTCAATATGTCGGCCTCAGGCAGCCATTTCTCCACTTCTGGATGAACTAAGAACGCCCTAATGTCTCCCTGCTTGACGAGCGCTCGAGAAACCATGAGGTAAGTGGAGCTGTGATTATTATCGGGGATAAGAAAGTGAGAAAGCGCATACTATAAACTGAAAAAGAACAACGATATATATGCCCCTAAAAAGCCCACCTTAAATCACTATATACTCATCTCTATATTATATATACCGGAATTAAAGTTAATTAGCAGTTTCCAAGCTATTTCATTATTTCTTAATTTATTTAGCAATAATACTAATTTCCTTATATGCCCTATATCGAGATATATTGCTACAGCTAAGGCAAGTAGGCATAGATGGCTATAATATTATCTAGATTTATTTTATAATTTATTCCTCTGCTTTTAAAGTGAGAAATCTGATTTTTCACTATAATATACTTAAGCTGAGTTGTTGCAATATTAATAGTTGTATCTCTAAAATAAATACATTTTAAGCTATAGTTATCACTTTATGAAGTTATAAGCCTAGTGCTTACTTATCGGTAATGCATTATAGTTAATTAGTAGAGAATTAGCTATTTCTTTATAAAATGTAGTTATAAAGGAAATCCTTATAAATTTAAGTTGAGAATAAATTAGATTATTATTTATTCCTCTAGATTAAATAGTTTCTATGACTTTGGGATAGTATTGCATTGTGCTTATATACCGTTCTTTTAGTTACTGAGAGTACTACAGTTAACTTTATATATTATTATAGTGCGTTAAATGCTTAGTTTTGAGTTATTTTAAAGGGCCTATAAGGCAAGAAGAATTCTAGCTTTATCTGAGGACTGTGGCATGTTTAGTAGTTAAGAAGTATTTAATTAAATAAAAATATTATAGTATAAGGGATTTTTGGCTAACTTACTTATCTGGCTAACTTGCTTATTAAATAAATTATACTTAAAGTCTACTTATACTGTAAAATACACTGTATTTTAAGGTTTTCTATATAAAATAAAATAATTAAAAATTTTTAAAAAAATACTTACTTATATAATTAACTATACTATTTTAGAAAATAATTTTATTAGACTTTTAGCTAATGTATTTAAGCTTTAAGATACTATAGGGTAAGCTATTATTAGCTGCACAGTATGTTGATTTACTCGCTTATTGTATATATTAATTAATTGTGCTTTAGTTCTCTTTTATATAGAGTATTCTATCCCATAGAGTTATAATTACATGCCAAAAGTCTAATAACACCAACCCCGCTTTAGTCGGCATCACTAAACAATATAAATTACATTAATAATAAGAAATATATACTTAATGGCTTCTAAATAATGTAATTTTGGTATTAAAATAAGCAGAAATCACTAAAGAAATCATAAGTTTACTCCTAAGTAAAGAGCAGCTATAGTGGCAGAGGTATATGCCAGCAAATTAATAAGATAAGTTATTGCCTCCTACTCTACTGATCTTAAGACAGTCTCCTAAACAGTTAAACAGTATAAAGAACACTATAATAACATCTCTAGCCCACAAAAAGGGTATCTTAGAAAACTCAGTGCACTAAAGATTATAAGGATTAACTTATTTATTAAATAGAACTGCTTAATTACTTAAAATAAAGCTTTATTAGAGCTTAATATTAAAGTATTAGCCTAGACACTATATTATTAATTACAGCAATATTAGTGATATAAATAGAGGTTAAAAAAGAGAATTAATCTATTAAAATATAATACAAAAGCACAGTTACAATATGTACATTTTTATACTTATTACATTAATAAATATTTATTAGTAAAATGCCATTAAAATCTACCCCTTTTAATGCTGACTTTCTTAAAGATATACTTTATGAATAAAGTCACAGTTTTAAATGCACTGAATAAGCCTAATGGCTAGGTCTTTCGCCGGCCTAATGAAAAATACTATATAGATCTAGTTAATGTCTAGTAGCATGTTAAACTGACTATTTCTATTATGTTCTTAGGAGCTGTCGCTAGAGATAAGCAGTCTTATTTTATTTCTATAATAATAGATATTATAGTAAATAAGAAGGGATATTTAAGCTATTCTTATTATAAAGCCCTAACGAAAGGTCTTCTTCCTTTTATTGATAAATTTAAGCAATTTTAGAAAGACAATGCCCGGATTCATATCGCAAAACAATTAATAGATTAGCTATTATTATATAGGATTATTCCCATTAATTGGCTGTCTCATTTGCCTAATTTAAACCCTATTAAACACATCTGGAAAGCTTTAAAAGCCAAGCTTCATCGGATGCACCCTGAATTCATAAGATCGAAGAATAATATAGCCGATAGAGCCAAGTTGATCGGATGGTGCCAAGAGGCGTGGGCAGCCTTGCCTCCCCACCTAATTTTGAAACTGACGACTTCGGTGCGAAATCGACTTCACGCAGTCATTCGGGCACGGGGATGGTATAGAAAATATTGAATCCCTGATTCAGGGCTATTGATTGATATACTTCACGATTAAATTGAATGAATATTTGTATTGCAATTACTGTTTATGCAGTTAGTATTATAATAAGGGTGACTAGAAGTAGGGCTAGTGTTATCAGACTTTTATCCTAAAATTTTTCTTAAAGCATATAGCTAGATTATTAATGCAGTTATTTCCTGAGGCCATGAAGATTATGCCTACCCTGCGATACAAATTACTACATACTGTGACGTTTAAGAGCACTGTCTTCTATTTAGTTAGCGCAGGCCCTCATAGAAGAAACACAATGCGTTTTATATTCTTAAGTCCTGGGCCTAGATAGAAATACACCGCATTTCTAGATGGGGAAATTCAAGGTAAGGATATGGAGATCCTTATTGGTACAGAAGTGGAAATGCAGTACATTTCTAGTCTATATGCTTAAGTAGAATAAGAAAGATCAGTCACTATAGTATGAACATATAGGAATAGGCCGGAGATGGATATATACATAGGAAGTGGACAGGGGTATGCGACAATTAGGGTATATAACAATTAAGAATAGAAGAGTAGGTGTTTTCTACGACCTAGCCGGGCTGGGTCGTTGCTGACTTGTAGTGAGGATTTTGTATTAAGGAAGTAGAATGAACGGGTAGATTGCACTAGATGAGCCTGATTCTATGATGGAACTCATCGTCATCGTACAGCGGTGATCGAAAAGTTGAAGTGCCGCAGTCAAATATGCTAACTTCTTAAGAATTACAGTGCGCCCCCAAACGCTAATATTAACGAGCTCCTACCTTATGCGACGCGTACTGGCGTTCCTCACGTATGATGCGCCTCATTAGATGGCAGGCTTCCTGGCAAATCATAAATTCAACTCTTCCCCCGGTCCTGATCATCGCGCTCCCCTGTCGAGTGACTTCGGAAATTCAATTCTACACCCCTGCAAAGTAGGGCAAAATAATCAACACTAGTAGTACTAGGCTCTGTTACAGTAGTAGTAGTAGTAGTAGTAGTAGTAGTAGTAGTAGGAGTAGGTGGACGTTTAATCTACGTTCCTTAGTTATACTCTTTTCCAGCCTAGACGCGCCTGAATTTATGTCCCCTAAGAAACTCATTAGCATCCTCTTGAACCTCGCCCTCGTTGATATTTACAATTATCTCTAACCGTCTTTCCCCAATATCTCTCACCGTCGTCGTCCTCTTCCACGTCTGCGAGCTTGACACTCCTCCCCCGATATTGTCTAGACCATCAACTCGCGAGCGTAATGCAAGAATTAACATCTGCCTAAAACTTCTTCAGCTTGAGCCGTGCTAAGGGCGAGGAGAGAGGATAATTGTTCCTATGTGTACTAGAGCCGTGAAAACGTGTAGGAGTAATACAGCTAAAGCCAGTGGAATAGCAATGCTGCCCTTCAGCTTATAGGTATATGTGTACTTATAGTGTGTACTCTGAATGATTATGTCCTGTTTGTTAGGTAATAGGTCACTAGAACCATTATTATATCATGCTTGTAATCTTGTTGGCTGTGCCAGCGTGTCTATGAGATATATGGCGAGAGCGTTCGCGAGGCAGCTAGAGAAGAACCTAATGGCGTTGTAGTTGCAGAAAACTAATGCATCTTTATAAATCGACATGGATGGCGACTCCTGGGTGCCATTTAGTAGAGGACTGATACCTTTCAACCATCTATTGCTCATTTTTATGACATCTTTGGCTGTAGATGTTTCGTGCAAATAGGTTAAGAAATCTTCATTGGTGAACCCTAAGTTGCTGTTCATGACCACGGAATTCTGGCGGATTACCTAGACTTCGGCATCAACCCAGTGGGCAGAAACAAGGCAGAGTCCCAGTCCCAAAATGGTCTCGTTATTTGTATCTCTCTTGTCTTGAATTCCATCCTTCCTCATACGGTTGGCAAATAGAATAGCTGCGCTAATAGAGTGTCAGATGATCTTGTTTTTGAGGTCAAGAAACGTGGCATCTTGAACGCCCAGGTCGGTATCTTCAGTCATGTTTTTTAGCTTGCTGTCGCTCTCGAGGTCGAGTTCCAATGTCGTATTGTCTAAGAAACCGGTGTCAAAGTTAAACGTTACCGTTATGCCGCTTACCCTGTCTCGTTGCAGTGAACGGCAACGAGAGGCTGTTTCCATTTCCTCGTCCCCGAAGAATGCTTCTGCTCGGATTTGATAAGCATATTGTTATACCCATCTATCCAACCCCCAGTGAGGCAAGGTTGGAAATCGATCGACTGATCGACTTGATCGATTTGATTGATCGATTCGATTTCGATTTTGATCAATTGATCCAGCTGGTTAATTAATATTATATCGATCAAACCTCTAGTCAATTATTAAGGAAAACTGCTTAATTAGTGTTATATTAATTAAACCTCTAATTAATCTATATAATTGCTAATTGCCAACTTATATCTAAAGTATTCTAGGTAGCTTACTAACTAGCCAGCATTATATGGCGACCCATACCCGCACGGGTACCCGTGCAAATAGAATATCATCACATAAGCAACGCCGATTGTTCAAAAATCCCTCATACCAGCCAATTGAAGCCAATTGACCGCTCAAGACCTTATCAATCATTTATCCTAGATTCAGGGCCCTTCATTTACTTAATCCACTATCAATTAAGTCTCCACTTGCCGCTGTTGTGATGGAACAAGCCCTTGAAGTCTTCCCTGATGATGCCCTCCCCCCAGAGGCTGTTTTCAGCTCCCAGGCCGAGTTATATGCAGCAATCAACGAGTAGGCAAGCACGTGAGGTTATGCCTTCATTGCATGGAGATCCTCAAAGGCAAAGACACTCAGTCAAGCTCTTACAGTTACCTACATATGTGATCGTGGAGGAGGGCTTAGATCTAATCAGGCTAGCAAGAGGAAGACTTTATCTTGCCGCATAGATTGCCCCTTCTCAATTAATGCTATAGAGAGCAATTGCAAGACTCAATAGGCAGTTAAGCACCATAAAGATCCTCATACTTATATGCATAATCACAAGCCGAGCTATAGGCTAAGGGCACATCCAGTTCATCGCCGATTAAGAGGAGATCAAGAGCAGACTATTTAACTGCTTATAGAGGCCAGCATAAAGCCAAAGGAGATATAATTATATATAAGGCTTACAGATAAATTCACCTTTGCTATATAGCATAATATCTATAATGCCATTATATAAAGTAAACGAGACCTTGCTAAAGGTTAAAGCTCTATTTATGCCCTTGCAGATGAGCTTATTGAATAGGGCTTTAGAAGTTGCTTCTGCCTTAATGAGGATAGTAGGGTTACAGCTATATTCTTCATCAATCCGGAGTCTCTTATATACACTAAGTTATATCCTGAAGTTATAATGCTTAACTGTATATATAAGACCAATAAGTATAGAATGCCTCTTCTTGATATTATTGGTATTAATGCTTATAGGAAGACCTTCTGTATTGTATTTGCCTTTATGAGCGGCGAGGAAGAAGCAGATTATCTCTAGGTTCTCTCTTGCCTTCAGGAGATATATAAAGGAAATGGAATAGCTCTTCCCTCTGTTATACTTACAGATTGATATCTTGCTTATATAAATACAATTGCAAATATAGCTGCCTTCCCTAAGCTATCTTACCTCCTCTATATATAGCATATTAACTAGGCAGTCTTAGCTTACTATTAACCTCAGTTTATAAAGGGTATAGATGATTATGATAGGCAGAGCAAATGGTAAGAGTTCCAGAAGAGCTTTAATAGTATTATAGCTTTAGAGACTCAGGCTGTTTATAAAGAGAGGCTTATAAAGTTTAAAGTCATATATACTCTAAGCCATTATGATAAAGTAGGGTATATTATAATAACTTAGCTAAACCTATAACGTCCGATACCCAGAA
>NJCR01002706.1:0-10155 GCA_002234235.1 Fusarium hostae
AGTGTTAAAAGGTCGTGTTGAAGAGGCTAACCTCCATGCTGAAGAGCAGCCGTGCAGCACCTTGCGCTATTTGTGCCATGGGAGTCTTTTCTGTGTCGAGAAGCGGACGACATCAACAGCATATGGCGGCGGGCACGAGAGGCACTTCCTCCCAGAATATTATGCCTCGTCGATAATGTGCAACTACTCCGACGGTCGGCCGAAGACGCGAAACGCGACGCCAGGCAGTGGGCAGCCTCAGCCGGTGACGCTGACTTCACGGCCGCACGTACGGGTGAGGAAGGAGAAGGCGAGGCTGGTGAAGAGGCCGCATCGGTTTACCAGTCTGGCAGCATCGGTAACGCAACGCGTCTGATTGACGTCGTGAGAAGTGCAGTGGGCGCCAACCAGATCACTGCCGGCTCGCCGGAGATCATGGCAACAATGGAGCAGCTCTGTCGCTTCCAGCAGTCAGCACTGAGCTCGACTGCTGAGCTCCAGGCCACCGTAATGCCCGAACGGGGAGAAAGACTGATAAGCATACCAGAAGGGGCATTTTCGGGGACTGTTATACCACCGCAGGATCAGGTCAAGGCGATCAAGTCGCAGCAGATCTGTGCCTCCAGAGAGAGGGAGCGAATGATCCAGGGCCTACAAAATATGGCCGCGGCCGATAAAACTGAACACAGTGCGGCGGTGCGAAGTGTGCTCACTGGTTTCGGCGAGGAGGATATCCAAATGACGGCAGCCGACTTGGAAGAGACGGAAGGCGAGGCAGGTCCGCGCATGGAAGTCGACTTCGGTGCATCAACGTCCTTCCTTGAGGCAGGTAAGGCTCTGGCAGCGCGGTTCACATTGAACAAGAGGCAGACAATCGCCTTCCTCATCATATGCCGCCAGCTCGACTCTATACAATGTAGCGACAGAGGCGATGTCGGTCACCTCTGCGAATTTGTTGGTGGAGAAGGTGGAACCGGCAAGTCACGAGTCATCGAAGCACTCGTCGAGCTCTTCGCATCAAAAGGTATTTCGAACCGTCTGCTGATCACGGCGACGTCGGGGACTGCCGCAGCGCGCATCAACGGCATCACGATCCACTCCGCCTGTGGGTTCTCCAAGGACCAAGCGGCGGGGGGCGCGAACACGACCAAGGATCTCGACGGTGTGCGACTGCCGAAACAGGCTGAACGATTTGTCCATGGCGAGTCCCGTATGGACTGGCAGGAGAAAGACGTGCTCGTCGTCGACGAGGTGAGCATGCTGGGAGCTCGGACGCTACACGCGGCGAACGAGCAGCTCCGCCGGCTTTGCGGATCGCAGCGAGATTTTGGAGGAATCCCCATCATCCTCTTCTGCGGAGACTTCCACCAGTTCCGCCCGGTCCAAGAGCGGTCGATCCTGCTCCCCAGCGCAGCCATCTCGTGGGACGTAGGCAACTCGTTCAAGGCCGAGCAACGGCACCAGCACGACCAAGCCCACGCGCTGTGGAAGAAGTTCACGACGGTCGTTATGCTGGACGAGCAAATGCGCGCCGCCGGGGATCCGGAACTGCAGAGACTGCTGAAGCGGATCCGGCTGGGCGTGCAGGACCGCACGGATCTGGACCTGCTCAACTCGAGGTGCTACCGGGAAGGGAGGAGGATATCGTGGGGAAACGGGCATCACCGTGGTGACGCCGCTGAACCGGAATCGGTGGAACTTGAACATGGAGGCGACCTTGTCCTTCCAGATCCAGCAGCGGTCGATGATGCGAATCTTCATCTCCGAGCATAAGTGGAGGGACAGTCTGCCGAGCGAGGAAGAAGCCACCATGATGCTGAACCAGGGCGACGACAGCACGGTACCAGTACCAGGCGTCTTCATGTTCGTGCCAGGGATGCCCGTCGTCGTGAACCACAACACCCATCAGGGTCTGAAGCTGGTCAACGGGGCCAGTTACACGGCGCTTGACGTCATCCTCGACAAGGCGCACCCTGGCCATCGGATCTCGGCCGATACGATGGTCCACTTCGGGCCGCCGGCGGGGATAATATTGGCGTCGGAGGCGACAAAGAACTTCCACTTCGTGGGAATGCCGCCCGACACAATCCTGTTGACACCCATGAGCGTCAGCATACAATGCCAGCGAAAGCGGCCGTGGCAGCAGAACGACGTCAGTCGGAAAGGTTTGCCTTGTACGGCGGCGTTCGCGTGCACAGACTACAAAGTGCAGAGCAGGACGCTCGAGCGCGTAGCTCTGGAGCTGCGAGGGACGCGGACGACAAACGTCGACGGACGCGTCGTCCCCTCGCAGTGCGATCCGTACAGCCTGTACGTGCAGCTATCGCGTTGCCGGACGCTGGACGGCATCATGCTCGTGTCCAAGGTGCGGGAAAGAGATCTGGTGGGCAACCGGGTTCCCCAGGAGATGACCGTGGCAGAGGCCAGGCTGGAGGAATTGAGCAACAAGACTGTTCAGCAGGCTCTGCGGTGGCTGGATGACGGTTTTCGAGGTCGAGAGATCCACGTTTGATGTGAGGAGAGAGGGCGTCATGCGACCGGATGGGTGGGTGAGGGCAGAAGTGCCTCATGGCACCCGAGAGATGTTGGTCCATAACCTTAGATAGATGTAAAGCAAGAGGCACGTGCGAAGTCACGAGAGCCAATTGTGGATTGAAGACCAATAGGAGAGCAGATACTAATCCCAGTCCGCAGAAAAACTGACCAATCAGAGGGGTTTTCTTCGAGATCGGGGGCGGGGCATAAGGTCCTTTCGTTCCTCAAGGCATACGCCTGGCCAATGAGAGCTGAGGTTATGCTTTCAAGTTATCGTCGTAATAGAAGTCCTTCGGACTGAATGACCCACTATTTTCCAGCATCAATTTACCAGCGTGTTTCAGGTTAATTGCAGTCCAGCACCTGTTTTGCTGCTGCCTAGCAGGCCTCTCGGTGTTTGTGTCTCCTGGCAGTGGAAGCTGTTTGCTGCCTCGCCATCATCGTCACGTCAGTTAAGAACGCAGCTTGAAATACGCCAGCGACATATCTCTAACGACGACAATGGACGTCAGCGTATCCTCACTGGCCCAATCCAGCGCCACATCCAGCTCTTCCTCCGTTCTACCCTCTGACAGTGCCTCACAATTTGCCAGCACACTATCGGAACCCGAGGCATCTTCAACTGAGCATACGGTCAAGAGAAGGAAACTGAGAGCCATAGCAACATGGGATCACTTTCGAGGAGCTCAAGGCGACGAGCCACGCGCAATCAGCGGCAATTTACTCCACTACTGCACGCGTTGTCGCAATCCATCTTGGTCAACCCACATATCTGGCAACGCCCGCTATCACCTCAAAAAGGCTCATCACATATTTGTTCGAGAGGATTCAAGCTCTCAAAACAAGCGTCAACTAGCCATCGAAAATGCTTTCGCAAGAACAACTGCCAAGCAGCTGCAGCAAGTGAGAGAGCATGAAAGGAACACTCTGCGGAGTGTAATCAACGTCGACGCCTTCCGAGAGGCACAGATGCTACTGTCCGCACATAGGCATCTGCCGCTGAACTTTGTAACGTGGCCAGAATATCAGGCACTTCTAACCGCGGTAAATCCCGCCGTTCAAGAGTTCCTGACTGATTCTGGTAACACGGTTGCAGCAGACTTGGATAGGGCATACGATGCGCATCAACAATCCGTTAAGAAATGGCTGGAACATGCCCGGAGCCTCGTACACATTGCTATGGATGTATGGTCTTCTCCTCAGCGCAAGGCATATGTCGCTGTTCACGCACAATGGGTTGACGAGGCCTACAAACCCCGCAAAGCATTGTTAGGGCTACCAAACCTCCGCCGTTCTCACGCTGGCACGGCAATGACTCCGCACTTGATGGAGATTATCCGAAAATACCACTTAGCACCCCGAATCGGGTACTTTACTGGGGACAATGACGCGAAAAACGACACTTGTCTCCGCCAACTTGCTGTTGGGCTGTCACAAGAGTACGGGCTTACATTTGATCCCGTATCCTCTCGAACACGATGTGCCGGCCACATCATTAACTTGTCCCTTCAAGCCTTTCTTTTTGCAACTAGCGAGGACGCTTTGCAGGCCGCAATTGAACAGGCGCAAGATGAGGCGAATGATGTAACAGTTTCAGACGCGTTGCACGACCGGATTCAGTCGAATACTTGCCAAAAGAGTCACGGAAGGCGCAACAAACGCAACGACACTGCTGGCTGGCGGAGTATCGGCCCCAATGGGTAAACTTCACAACATTGCGGTGTTCATCCGTAATTCCACGGTGCGCAACAATGCATGGGATGACATTGCAGGAAAAGCGCTTGGAATTGACAATATCACCCGTTGGAACTCATGGTTCAAATTACTGGATGCGGCTATAAGCCAAGAGGGTCCATTGTCGATATTCCTCAACCAATACCACGAGGAGCTGGAGGGTGACATCCTCACGCACGATGATTGGCAAGTACTCAAAATGACTCACGAGTTCTTGCAGCCGTTTTACCAGGCGACCTTGGAGCAGCAAATGGAGTGGGCATCAATAGATCAGGTGCTAGAGAACATGGATATTCTCTTCCTGCAGTTCGAGAATGCCAAGGTAAGTCATGGACGGGCAGTGCGATCTATTACCAGACTTGTAGTAATTTTAAAGCAGGTCAAATACGTCAACAACGCGTGTATGGTTAATTCCGTTCACATGGGTTGGTGGGTTCTCTCGAAGTATTATGAAGAGAGTGACAAAAACCCCATATATGCCACGGCATTATTGCTCCATCCAGAAAAACGCCGGAGGTACCTTGACCGCCACTGGGCAGAGGAATGGCGACAGACCGCCATTGCTGGTGCACGACGGCATTGGGCGAAGTACAAGGACCGGCCACTCTCGTCGGACTCCGCGGCTCGGGTTGAGTAACGAACGACGGGAAGTAACACCGTACGAGCGTATCAAGCAGTCAATGAGTGTCTTGGATGAACCTGGTGACGAGGATGAATTCGAAAAATTCGTCAATTCTCCGCCAAGACATATGACGACAAACACGCCGCTTGAATGGTGGTGCCGAGAAGAACAGAGGATTGAGTACCCACGCTTACACCAAATGGCTATTGACATACTAAGTGTACCGGCGATGTCAGACGACCCAGAACGGGTATTCTCTTGTGCAAGGCGGACAATTTCCTGGGACAGGGCACGACTCTCGACCGATACCATCGAGAAGCTGCAATGCCTGAGTAATTGGGTGAAGAATGACTTGATCCATAAACTCTACGTTGCAATAGACGACGAGATAATGGTTGTCGCAGGCGACGACGACGACATCCCTGACCCTTCACTACTATATTAATAATTATTGATAAGCTTGACAATAGATATCAACATTAGGCCATAATAATAAATACATAACAATATGTCAAAATTATGTATTTATTTATTATTGAGATGTCTGGGTATAATATCAAGCAGACAACGCTCATTCATCTCGTTGCTCAACATCCAAGATCTTGAGAACACCCTTCCGAAAAGCAGGCCAGCACTTCTCCTTGATCCACAAACTCAAGCATTGTAGCGACATAAGCAACTTATACAAGTCAAATGCATTATATGTGCTTCCAAGAGGCAACCGATGATACGTTGTTGACTTTCCATCCTGTAGCGTTGATGCCACGAAGAACCAGTCGTGATCCTGCACAATAATCCCAGCGAGAAATTCAATCGCCTCGATATTCCCCCGGAGCGACCGCCATTGCGCAGCATGCCAGGTGCCGATCTGAAGTAGTGCCTTCTCCCAGCTGACCTGACGCTTAGTCTCAATCGATAGGGTGATAGGGTTCTTGCAGAGATCGCCCCAGTCTGTGGTTAATTGACAGTCCTGGCCGCGTCTTGATCGCTTCGTCAATCTTCTGCCGTTCAAGACTTCCCTTTGGAGTCTCGATGCAGATGCAAAAGTCAATACATTTGGATGATGTGCCAAAGGGTCTGTACTCGGGTATGATGTTCGCGGTGGTGCAGTATCTGTAATCACCAATGCAGATATCGTTTGCTTCTCGAAAAGCAAAGTCAAGAACGCGTCGATGAACCTCCATGTTCCACGACGCCTCGCTGTGACGGCCAAATTCGCATTTAGTAGCGCTCTGCAAAACCTGGCTGATAAACGACGGAGAAGGAATTCGCCAATTGTTTGCATGCTTGGCAGGATCGTAAAACGCAAACTCGGGTATATTACGGAGGTTCTGCAGCTCAGACTTCAGGGTTTGAGGAATAAGCGCAAATCCGTATCCAATCGTGACGAGCTGCTGATGCAGATCTTGGAGTGAACGCGGTAATTGATCCATAAAGTCATCGAATTTGAAATCGTCGAAGCCGGTCTTTTGGGTCGCAGCATAGCGCAGTTGTTTGGTGGGTGATGATGTGCCAGAGACTGCAGAGGAAGCATACGAAGTTGAAGACTCATGGTCCAGATTCGGAGCTCCCTGTCTCAGGCCTCTTGAAGATGCTCTGGGGGTATCTTCAACAGCGCCATCTTCTCCGTCTGAGCGAACGGGATCTAGATCGTGGGTCGACCTTCTCCGTTTCCTTGGCATTGAATGGAGGTCCTGAAAGTTTACCTCGCTGATAGAGCGGCTCTCGTGAGATGATGCTGAAGGCGTTGGGATGCGATGAAATTGATTGTCGCGGTCTGATTTGGTGTTTGTTATTTTGCTTCGCTTTCGCTGATGTATCGGCCGTTCGGTCGGGAGATATTCTGTTTGTACTGAATTTAGCCAGGACCATACAAAGTCATGCTTATGGGCGCGAGTGTTTTGGACGCTGAGGCTGGTCATTTCTCAATTGCGCATGTTGATTGAAGTGAGAATGGATGGATGATTGATGCAGTCAAAACATTACCGAGCAGTCCTAACTCATTTAGTCATCATGGTGGAGTTGTGCTGTTGGAGGGGTAACGTCTCGACAATGCGAAAGAGGTTTAGCGTCTCAGCTTTAACCATATCTGAGATACTTCAATTCCCGCAAGCATCGCCGCATTGACCAAGTACTTTTGATAAGATCTTCACAGCACCTGCAATGTTATAATCTGACCAATCACCACTACACGGACCGTGCTTACGTGGTGTTGGCAGCCAATTATGGAAGATCTACAAATGATGTCTGATAAGAGAAACATTATATTATACAGAACAAAGATGACATTGTCTAACAATAGAAGTTCGATATTGAGTGCAATTATGTATTGTTTATGAATGAATCATCTGCTTTCATCAGGAATTTCATAAAATAAGAACTAAAAGTGAAGAGGGAAAAATGCTACTGCGAGTCACCGGCAGCGAGTGGTTTTGCGTAAGCAGGGTTGGCCTGAAATACAAGATGCTGATAGGAATAAGGGACGAGGGTCATAATACTGTATGGCTCAACCAAATCAATCTAAGAGAACAATCCCCCTATTGGATAAGCTTTGGGGTAGGTCTAGGTAATATTGATAATTAGAGAATTCCTAGAAGCCATTGGCCTACAGTACTTTTGAGGTTCAGTTACAATATCTCATTAACAAAAATTTAAGCAAGTGGCGTCAGTATGGGGCTGTACACTATACGAGAGTACAGGCCAAGGTCACTTTCCAGAGCCTCGTGGCCTAAAATCATGCCTTAGGCATTAAATGATTATTGAAAGGCAATTGATAGGGGTGCCGCACCATTTTGATACGGGTGCCGCAAGCTTACGGGTGCCGCACTTTTAGCAATTCCCATTGGTCCAAAGACTCGTCGGCCCCGTCAGGCCACTCCGCAGAAGGCGGTGAGCCAGTCCGCTCCACCACGCCTTAACAGTTGAGCGGGAGCCAATAGGTTCCCTTGAAATGCATCCAGTTTCCTTTTCGGGAGTCACGACTTTGCTGGGATTCGTTGCCCAAATTCGCTGCGGACGAGCGGTTCAACTCATAATTCTTCTGCTGCGTTACAGTTTGATTACAATAGACTGCTCCTTCTGCCTTTTGGCTGAGTAGAAGGCCTCTTGTTCGGCGGCGAATTCATAGGCACCCGGGCGCGCCACCACCCAACTTCCCAGCGCCCAATTGGTCCAACCAACACGCGCTCTGCAAACTTACAAGTACGGTCTTCAGTTACAACGTGAATATGTCCCTGTTCATCCTTGGTAACATATATTACCAGCTACGGTTTGACTATAATACACTGATCTACCGAGCCAGTAGTCGAATGTAAGGCTTGCTGCTTCTTGCTGTCCAAGAATGCGGCAGAATTCTGGCGCGTACAGGTGCACTAACAGGTGGGATTTGGACCAATGAGAAGCGCAAAAAGTGCGGCACCCGTAAGCTTGCAGCACCCGTATCAAAGTGGCGCGGCACCCCTATCAATTGCCATGCTTTAAGTACAGTGGGCGTGCAAAAGTTCCGACACATTCCGGATCCACCCCAACTACCTCGATCTCATACTGCCATTTCGGATTGCAATTGCATGGGCAATAATTCTTCAATTTAGATAATATATATATCAATATGTAGAGACTTAAAAGGAGATTCCAGAAATATAGTTTAATACTTGGTATAATAGCCATTTGCGTTGTAATAGGCGTTCAACCGGTCGGGCATCGATTTTATCACGTTTTTGACCACTTCATCTTCGACCTCCGACCAAAGCTCCTCTGCAGCTTCAATCAGCCGGGCCAAAGCTGCTGCAGACTTTGGATAAGCAGCAATTTCAGGATATCTATCGCATATCCTCTTCTTCAGGACTTTCCATAGATTTTCAATGGGGTTGAGATCAGGGCTGTATGGCGGCCAGTCAGCAAGAAAGACTCCTGTTCTTCTTGCCCAGGGCAGCAGCCAATTCTGAACTTTCCGGCATTTATATGTACGGGCGTTGTCGTGCTGAAAAGTCTCTCCTTCCTCGACCAGTCCGGGAAGATAGGACTGTAAACAGGATAGAATAATCCTTCCTGTTACGCCTCCCCTCTCAGACTCAGGATCGCCGGCAAGAGGGACGATCCTAGACGGCTTATCATAGTGAATTGCACCAAAGAACATCTGAGAATGTCTGGCAGGCCGTCTACAGGGCTGCACCTTATCTTGATGGAGTCTCTCACCCTGTGGTGTTGTCAAAAGAAGCTTCTGAAATAGAAGGGGCTAGACTTACAGCAGAGTAAAATGACCACTTGGTATAGTCACCGTCTGTACGGTCGATAGAGACCTCATCAGAAAACCACCAGCTATACCAAAAAGACTCATCTTCATGACGATATTTTTCACAGAAAGCTTTTCTCAATTGAGCACTTTCTTCGCTGAGAAACGGGCGTCGAAGTGCAAGCTTGTGTTGTATCTTCTGATTGATAAGCCAGCGACGAATTGTGCTTCTTTTGCAGTTCAAACAGGCGCAATCAATTATTTCTTGGTATGAGATAAAAGCGTTTCTTCCAATGAGTATTTTGATATAATTTTTATCTATATCTGATAGTCGTGATGGCCTTCCAGAGCGAGGTAAATCTTTTGCTGATTGTTGGTGACGGTACCGTCGAATGACTCCATAGATCGCGTGCCGACTTAGCCCCTCACTGTCTGCGATATCCTGCACGCGAACACCTGATTCGTACATCGTCACAAACCTCGTTCTTTTGCAAGGAGAATGATGTGTTTTTTGCCGTATTCGAGGCATCTTTTCCTATAGAAATAACGCGATGAAGTTGTGGTGTTGATGTTGATGTTTAATTGAAAGCGGGGTCCGGATCTCGGATGTGTCGGAACTTTTGCACGGGACTGTACGGAGTAGCTCTGCGGGATGGAATACCCCGCACAAGAGACAACTCAACAAGAATCAATCAACACATTTTGCTGCTGCTCATGACATTAACTTTGACCCTTTAAGCACGCTCAGTGCGACAATTCCACTCTAAGAACGCCGTCTTTGCCAACCAAATATCCTCTGAAAAGCTTTGACTTGGCCGACTTCGCTTGCTTGAATCACCAGTCATCTTCTTGGCATCCACCGTCTCCGACTTCCACGCTCGCTTGTTCGGCACCAGCTGCGCCAACGGACGCCGAGGCTGCTTGAGTAGCAAAGCTCGTTCAAAGTCGATCACCATAACCCCGTTGGTCTCAGGATTGAATAACATGTTTTCAAGTCGCACATCTTTGTGGATCACGCCCTCTCGATGCATGGCTCTCAAGGACCGAATGGCCT
>NJCR01000272.1:0-61150 GCA_002234235.1 Fusarium hostae
CCGGCTCGAGCCAACGGGTAGATCTCTCACGGAGTTCTTGGCTTTTCCCGAATACAACGTAAGATTATTTACATCATTGAACCCTGGTTCAGAATGGAGCTACATTCATATCTTATGCAATTAGAACTTAGTTTGATCTATCCTGCCTATTTGAAGTATTTCCGTGTTCCTTTAGCAACTGCATGATAGGCCCTTGGCATCTCTTATTCAGCCATTGAAGAGGTCGAACAGAATTTGGATATTCGATTAGTTAACAAGGAGACGTTTTTCTTATATATTCTATTATGGTAGCATCCGCTGCCTAGCTACAGAAACAATTGCCAGATGTAAAATTCTTGGTTTATCACGAATCTGCATCAGCGTCCCTTGCTCAAGTGACTCAATATGTTGCCACATCAGAGTTATACACATGGATGTTGGCCTTGGGACATCCTAAACCAAGATACCAAATGCTGTGCACTCATTCGGCAAGGGTTCAGGTCATTCGAGATAAATGGGTTCTTGGCATATTTCCCGGGATAATATTAACCAAGCGAAACAAGAGAGGAAGAAATCATCAGCCAATCTGAACTAGTACGGAATGGTAAGGTCGTGGCTTTTGTTACGGCACTTTACGGACAAGGGTCATAAAAGTGTATGCAGTCAGCTTACCTGTCCTTTGTTGATGGAGCGGGCTGAAGGTCTAGAACGAAGTAATGATTTCTCCCCCGTTGAAGCACCGCCAGCATCGCCATGGACCTGTTTACATCTCGGGGTTCATTATCATAGTATGCCTTATCAAATCAATGAACAATCAAATATAAAATACACGTTTTACCCAGCGTGAAATCCCTGTATTTATCTTCTCAACCTCAAGCTTCCTTTTCATACCTTTCTAATGAGAAATTCTCCGCGTCAAGCTCTTCAAAATGCAAATCCCCATCACCTTTACCTCACTCATCCTACTATCCAGCTTGAGTTTCACTGGAGTCGCTGGCAAGTGCTTCACCAGCGGGATCAATTGGTCGAACAAAGACACCGTTGTAGGCCACATTGAGGCAGCCTGTCGTGGCGGTGTTTTCACTGGTGTCTTCAAACCCCGTGAGAGAAAATCTCTCTGCATCAAGGCCAGCGAAAACCTCAAGTGGGAATTCGCAATCACCAACCAGAACACCCGTGATTCATTCGATCTTCAGGATGAACACTGTATTGGCGGACTGAGCAATGAAGTTCGTGGCTGTGACAAGGGAGGTGTCAGTGGTGTTTCTGGATGGGAATTCAGGTGAGCTTTTAACCTTGTAGATGGGTTTTGTATCCTTCACCTTAACGAATATCACATCTTCTAGTTCTGATCCCAATGTTGGATACTGCTAGTAGTATCTTTTTACACTTCGGTCAAGAACGGAAGCATCAATAGGACCTAACGAGATCGTACGAGGGTAATTTGAGGAAGATTTGAGGGAAACGGGGTGGCATTGCGACATTGATGAGCTTAAGTAAATAGCTACCCTAGTGAATGCAATAACTTGGGTTACATCTTTACTAAACTCGATGTTTTCGGCACCAGTCATTCTTGCTTATGCTCCTCCCTGATTTGAAGGACTTGATAGCCCCTCTCGAACAGCGTAGTGAAAGTGAGAAGAGGCCAGGACGGAAGCCCAAGGTTATTGAGTCGTGTATTCCATTGAAGAGACGTTACAGTAGGTTAAATAACGATATCTAAACTTTTCTTTGACTCCGAAGAATTAAATGAGTGGGCCCAAGTGGTTGGGGGACATTGCTTACCATAGCTGCAACGGATCATCTGATAGGTAATGCATGGTGCTATTTCCGATAATGTCTGCGATGACACTCGTATGCTCTCGAGTTCGTATCAACAAAAGTGCATAGCACTTCCATTGGCTCCAAAACTCGTCGGTAATTTCTCCAACAAGCAGTGAGCTATGTTACTTGGTTGAGTTGGGCTGACGAGCGGCTCAGATCTGACATATGATCGACCGGGACACGAGGTATCAATGCTGACTGACCCATATTCATTGGCGCAGAGACATTTTGAGTACATCATTGGCGAAGAGGATCGACGTGCATGAAGTCACTCAGCCTCAAAAATGTGGATTGTGACCAGGGAGACATAACATCAAATACGGGAAAGTCATTCGAGGTACTGTGTTGGAAACAAGTGCTGATTATTCTCCATTGCGGCTTGAAACACTGCCCGCGCCGTGTTAAAATTGTCCGCAGGATACAGAGTCGACGCACAGAGGTTGGTCCGTATTTCATCGTAGGAAGCTTACTTGCCTAAAAATAGTGACGAGGATACGAAGAGTCATGACGATCGAGGCTAACCAAGTCTATATAAGAAACCAGTCATGCCCGTTATTCCATCACAATCCAACTCAGTCAACAACATCTTTTCAATACCTCGATTCAAGTTCTTAGTCTTCTTTAAACCTCTAAATCAACCAACCTCATCGCCATCATGCGCTTCACCACCATCCTCACCACCGCGGTCGCAACCCTCGCATCTACCGCAACAGCCGCCCCCAAGACCGAGAACTTCGCAACAGCCAGCGTCTACGCTTTCAACCGAGACCAGAACACTCACAAGTTCGTTGACGTTCCTTTCGGCAAGCTCACGCACATCGACTACCAAATCACTGATCTTGAGCTCCGCGGCGTTCAGTTCCTTCTCCCCGATGGCGAGAAGATCGATCCCAACAAGGTGACTTGTCAGATGTACAAGGATAACCTTGGCACCCAGCCTGGCAGCGCTGCGTTTACGAAGAAGACGCCTGCTCATATTAGTCTGTTTAATCCTGTTCAGTTTGGATGGGTGTTGTGTTATGTCAATGTCGGTAGCGGGTAAGAGTCTGGAAGCCTTCGAGAGTGGTCAAGGACTATAGCTGTTGATATATACGGTGCTTTGGATGTTGGTACAACATACTTGGGGGAGGGATCTCGGTTCTGATTCCATTCTATACTAGCAACGGAACTAATATACATTAATTCCCTATCCACTATCCGTCCCTCTCCCTTCGAAGCAATGGTTGCCTATTTCTCTGGCTTGCCAACAGAAGATGAGCGTTCCTATAGGCTGTGGTCAAATCTGAACATCCAGTGCAGGGTGAATTCAAAAGTCATTCATTCTCAATAGAATTTCAGTGCTCACGAGGGCTTGGGAAACAACTGTGGCATCGAGACGGTTTCACCAACAAGCATCTTGTACGAGAGCTCAGCGTAGTAGAAAGCACGCAGGAAGAGCTCACGAGATATTTTTGTGTACAGTTCAGCCAGATTGAGGAACAGATAGACGGCATAGTTGCTCGACAGGCCCCATTTCTTCACTTCGAATCGGTAGTCGACGGTTCGTTGGTCAGGTACATAGGCGACAATAACGAAGCCCAGTGACTCGAGAGACTTGATGATCATCCTGGCAAAATCAGCCGGCATCCCCGATTCCTTGTACAGATTGCTCATCCCAAAACAGATTTCCGAGAGCTCCAGTCGGACTTTGTTCGCGGGCTTCCCATGGTAAGTGTTCTCCATTTGTTTCACGAGTGTTCTGGCTTTGGCAAAGTTGAATTGAAGTGCTTCAGTCTTCAGAAGATCTGAAGCCTCATCGAAAATCTTGTGGCGCTTCTCTAGGACCGCTTTTTTCTCCTTGCTTCTGTCCTTGCATAGGTCGCATGTGCACTTGAAGCCCCAGGTTGAGAGGTGTCTCTGCACATCCTCATAGGATTCGAAGGAGCTCGGAGTACGGTAGGAGAGAAGCAGTTCCGTTCCGGCGGGCATATCTTCGGTGGCGCTGATAATTTGCATGTCGCCAATAAAAGAACGTCGACAGTTACTGACGCAACTGTGGTTAATTCGGGAAGCGAGGAGCCAAATTCCTGAAGTCAGGGACGTAGTGTTGTTGTGGACTTCCAGGGAATTTCCTTTCTTGCGAAAGACCTTTCTTTCGAAGTGATTGCTTGAAAACCTCGGAGAGTTGACTGCGTTGTAGTGCATGATTCTTTCTACCATAAAACTATAACCATGTTAGCAGATGTGTTGATGTTCTGTCGCGATGGAGAGAAACTTGCGAGTCAACGACAGGACTTCCGTCACATTCAGTCACCTGAAGCTTCTCGTGGTCCCCATGGAACAGGTCTTGAAAGGTGCGGATGTGTTCCGGGTTGTTAAGCAACTTTTGGGTGAGTTGTGGCAACAGATAAGCAGAGCCGCCAGTTTTCATTTCCTTGGTGGACATGTTCAACATGATGGGGCAAAGTTCGTGGCTCTTGTCATCATCCAGGAAACAGTACGAGAACGCCTTCTCGCAGAGTATCAGGTCTCCGGCAGATACAGCGTTGGTAAGGAATAGCCCCTTACCTCGGCCAGGGGCATTGCGGATCTCAACAAAAGAAGAGAAGGTGGCTCGATCGATCAAAGGAGGTGTCTGCCAAGCTTCATTGAGCATTTTATCGAATGGGTAGTTGCCCGTCTTCTGCTCATCAAGTCTATATTGGACATCTAGTAGCACAATAGTGGCGTCCACGCTCTTGGGAAACGCCTTTAAGAGAGTCAGAAGCTTCTGTTTGCACTCTTCAAACTTTCCAAGGTGGTAGATTGCACGAGCTTGCTGAAGCAGAGACTCCTCAGTCGAGGTTGCAAGACCATTGCCTTCGGTAGCGTCTAGCAACGCTTGACGAGGACGATCGAGTTTGAGATTGATGGCGGAACGGCGGAGAAGTGCCTGCTGCTTTTCATCTGGTGACTCTGCTGTGTTGAGAGCCAAGGTGTATCTTGATTGTGTTAGAAGTATGAGGTCACAGGCATGAAGATCATGGAGGAACTGACGAGTGTAGGGCTGGGAGCCATTCCTTCCTGCTCGCGAGCTTTTCCCCCTTGGCGCGATGTTCCGAGCTATTCTTGAACTTTCTGTTGATTCTCCACTGCTCAGGGATTCTCTCGTCGTGGTCTTTCAGCCAGATGATGTCGCTAGGGTGGTCGACTTGCAAGGCGTAACCCCCCTCGACGGTTTGCTCAAAGAACGGATCTTTGAGGATTGCTACGGAACCTATTCCAGGATGTCTTGCAGTCAACGAGTCTCCCTGAGGTTGCTGATGCAGCGCTAGTAAGACTGCGGTCCCTTCTTCATCTTCCACGATGGTCAAGACGGCGGTGATGCGAGTTGGTTCGGTTTTGGCGCGAAGAAAAACCTTCTTGCCGCGGTGATGAGTTTCAAGTCTCATATCGGAGATGGACATTGGCTCCAGGTCCTTCTCGGGGGTAACGCACGGTTTGTACGGATCTGGGATCTGAGTGAGAGGAAATCTGGTATTCTCTACTGTGCGGTTACGTTCATTACTTTCCTTTTGGAATGCCTCGACGAGGGCTTCAGGATCCGGATGGTCAGTGACAAGCTGGCCTTTCCTTTCCGCTGCTTTACTCATGGCAGCTTCCAGTCGCTTCATCAGAGCGACACGGTGCTTTTCTGACACGTCCTCCGTGTCCATCTTGGTGGCTGTGGTGGTGGTGATGGTGATGTGAGATGGGTGTTTGGACTTTGGGGTTCAGGTGACGCAAAGACTGCATTTACGAAGATGTTAGTCAAACGAAAACGCAAACCGGGCGAGTGAGTGGGTCACGGTCGTGTTTGTCCGAGAGTTCTTTTGATAGTAGTGTCAGGTTTGCAGCGAGACTACAATGCATCCCCTGGTTTGTTTGCCCTTGGCAGCCGTTTGCAGCTGCCTGCCACTTTGAATCACCTTGGAAGCTAGGTTATAATGACAACTTACACGAACACTAACTTCCGTGTGGTGAACAAAAGCTCTCGGCCACAGGTCTCAACTACAAACAATATATCTAGCTTACAATTTAGATATCATACTTGAAAAACGAAGGAAACCTAAAATATAACTTCCTTAACTCCGTTTACGAGATATAAAGAAGCTCTTTGGTTAATTACCAGATGGTGCTGCTAGATGCGCTCTTTAGCTGCATAGCAAATACAATCACGTTACAATGCCTAAGATAATCTAACTCAGTACTATAAGAACTAAGGGTCTTATGAAATAATAAGAAAACAAGATGGCGGTTCCAAAAAGAAAGCTCATCTGTACGGATTATCCCAACTTACACGAATACCTAAGCAGGTGATGGGGTTTCCGCTCAACACTTACTTAATTTCTACATGCAAACCATGGCAGGAGCAATTCCCAATTGCCATTTAGATCTTCTTTTTAAATTTAAAAGTGTTTATTCCTTAGTATTGCGATTGTATTTTGGTGCTGGTGCTCATGGGGGATGAGTTGTTGAAGAGACAATGCTGTCTTTAACATAGTAACGGCAGCATATTACGCGGTTTGCTAATTGAAGAAAGCAAAATTCAAGAAGAAATCAGTTTTTAAATACAAGACGTCCAATTTTTATAATTTTTGGAGTGCTTCAAACAGGAGAAACACTTTTTTGTAAAGGCAAATTTTGAGAATTTTCAGAGAAGGATAGGCTCTCTGCCTCCTGGCTCCATTAAACTCAGCGTTAAAACTACCAAGCCTCCTCTTTACTATACCAGAGGGGGATTATAAAATAAATATATGGCCAGTTAGGACACTGGGACAGTGCTAGACTCAAGCGAAAAAAGCCCCTAGCCTAAGTCAGGTCACGTCGATGGATCCCAAAGAAGAATCATCTGCCAAGACATAGTCAAGTATTGCAGGGTCTTCCTCTAAAGCATAAACGTCTTCAAGCCACATCAAACGGATGCTGAAATTGTCGAAGGTCCGCCTTGACCCTGGGGTCACGCCCTTGAGCAAAAAGGCAGTGCCCCGGTCTAATCCGTAGGGCTGAGGATCAAGTCATCATAAAGATTATCCATCGATGGTGGTCCTTCGGATACCCTCCTCCAAAGTTGGTGGTCCCTATTCCAGTCTAGAGCTTTCATCCTTTCACTTCTCATTTTCGGGTGAAGTTCTTTCCGGGCCAAAGAGACAGTCATTCTCACATTCAACATAATTTCAGCTGGACCGGGCGGTCTACTTTTCAGCGTGTGGACACCACCATCCCGACAAGAAAAATAGGAATATCCCTGATCTGACAAGGCAGAATCTCCCATCCAGAAGCCGTTGATGTCCGTGTTTGGCTAGCCTTGCACGTAAGGGATACTGAACAACCGCGACACCACAGCAATAGCGTTAAAACCGCCAGTCTGGACCGGTCTCGTGGCGTGGATAAATAAGGTTAAAAAGTAGCTTCGCTTAAACAGAAACTGTCGACAAATCAACAACCCTGTCACGGTGATCACAACTGTCTAATTCCGTAAGGTGGAATGGATTAGTAGTTGTGGCGGCGCGTTAGACCGCCAGGGCTGAATGTCACTAATCAAAGTTGGTGTTTGGAGCTGAAAATGCATCATGCGCTACCGAGCCAGGGGGTTGGCATTTTAACTGTTTATTTCCCACCAAAATTCCGATCATCGTTCGCCTGTGTTTCTGAGATAAAAACGACTTTCTTGATTGCAATCAATAATGCGTCGCTATCAATCTCTCCCGTTTCTTGCCTCGGCGCTTTTGCCCAGGGTCCTCGCTGGACCTGGTCAAAGTCTTGACGCTATCTGCAAATCCACCGAAGGGATCTACGGCTGCGAGGAGTACTTCAAGATCCCATACGGCTCAGAGCCCATCACAACATGCTTCGACACCAGCCCCTGTGGCGTTCAAATCCTGACCAACAACCGGAACATTTGCGACCTTATCGGAGATGCAATGGGCAACGATGACTTCGTCGGCGGCTACACGGCGTACTGTAGAGAGGCGCCCCGAGCTATCAAAGAGGTCAAGACGGAGCGCGCTGTATGGGTGGACGGGAAACTCAAGGGAGCTAAATGGATTGCGCTGGCTACTGCGAACAGCGCTGAAGAGGTTGGTCTCATCCATCACCGTCTCATCTGATGCTAAAGCCTGAAACAGGAATTCGCCAATCGCGGCTTCAAGTACGGAAACAACAAGAACACCGTTCTTGCCAATCAACTTGCCAACAAGGATGGTTGGGTAGTACAGAAAGCAGCAGAGGTACGTTGTCATCAATCCCTCACCTCAGCTTGAACGGGTTACTGACCAGGCTACAGATCAACACAAAGAGTTATTTCGATCTCGTCGAGCGCCTCAGCAAATGCGATGCAGATGGATGCTACGGAGAGAAGCTCGATGCCGTCATGGAATGGTTTCTTGAATGGATTCCCAAGGGTACTGACATCAAGAACGGCCAGATGTCAAAGATGCTCGCCGACTGGGAAAAGACCTTTGCTACACCCTACAAGAACCGCATCATGGCTATCAAGAATGCAGCAACCACTGTCCAAACACGCGTCAAGACTGTTTCAACCAAGGTTGACTCAATAAAGAAGAATATTTGTCAGAAGAACGCCTGCTCTGGCAAGACTGCTTCTACATACCTCAACAATGGTGGGTCACTATTCCGCTCTGTGTGAGCTTTCATTGCTGACTGTCGAAGTGTCGGGCGCTCTTAAAGCCGTCAAGGATCTCAACAACATCATCGCTGCTGCTAACTCCGCCGATGAGAAGCGCAAGTTCATCTATTATAACTTCCTGAGCAACATCCAGGCCGCCTACGATCTTAGTCCAGAGTATCTTATCCCCAACAACCTCGTTGATATTATGGACGATGGGAGGTTCGATACGCTTCGCGGCATCATGCATGGCTACGGTACTGTCACATCTGACATCAGCATGTATGCCAACGACATCAAGAGGAACCTTACACCTCTCATTCTCCTCACCAAGCATGAGTCAAGATCTCGTGATGCATTGAAGAAGATCAACGCTCAGCTTACTCAGAACTGGAAAAACAACGCGGAGCTCTCCAAAACTGCGGCTTCACGCAAGGTTCGTGATGGGTTCATCCAGATCCAGGGTCACCTGAAGAAGGAACTTCAAGGTTCCCTTACTACCCTCATCAATGCGATCGATGCTTTCGATAACGACTTCCTCAAGTTCCCTCTTCGAGGTAACAAGATGGTTGTCGAATATGGAGCTGCTTCATATGATCGCTGGTACAATCTTGAGTTCAAGTATCCTTGCATCAAGGAAGTAACAAAGACATTCACGGAGGCTGGGTTCTCAAAGGATCACACCTGGCCTGTCTTCAGCCCTTGTACTTTCACTGCTCAGAAGGTTGATATGCCCAAGGGTTGGATTCCGTACATCAAGTATCGCTTTGTCAAGCCGTGATTGACTGGCAAGGCTTTTCAGTGACAGTGATATCATGAAATTTACATAGAGAGCTAGCAGTTAATGGTTGTTTTAATGTATAAGCAGAACACGGGAATGTGTCACTGAGTTTAGGCGTTTCTTACTTATCAAGCACAGCATGAGGTTTGGGGTTGCTACTTTCGGGGTGTTGCTCATTCTTATAGATGTTTAACTGTTACAGTACTGGATAAATTAAGAGGTTCATTGGGTGTTACTCTTCACTGTTCACTCATGTCATCGAACCTGACAGGTGTAAGCGATAAAGGGGGCCAAGTAGTGGGAAGACAAATTTATTAATGTTCCAGAAGTCTGGTTTTCGTCTTTATCCTTCTATCCTCCGTGGTTTAGTGCGATCTGCTGCAGTACCCTCGTCCTCCAAGTACTGTCCCACCTAATAGGATAAATTCCACTACTTGGGAGGGTTCTTGACAGGATTTGAGCCGTAGTTGTAGGACCCACCGTCGTCGCTTGATGATGAATCACAGTTGTCACAATTATTGACAGGGTCGTCCACGATCTCGGAGGTTTCTCCTTTGCAGTCATTGCCGTCTTCGACATCTTTACAGGGTGTCTTCTCCACGGTGGGCTTGAATGTCTTTTCATCGCGCGGTGTCTTGCATGTCTTGCAACAAGCCACTTTTGTAATGGTGTGACACATGATGAATTTGGTGGAAGTTTGGCAGTTGTGTTTGTTGGTGATGTGAGTGTCGTTGTGGATTGAGGCGTTCTTGTTGTTATGTATCACTTAATGGATTGGATGGTCAGCTGGAAATTGCCGGAACTCTCTCGTGCACTTATACCATTCTATCGACACTCAGCCATGGTGATGCTGTGAGTGTACAGCCACTGATGCTGAGTTCTAAGGCGCTCTGGTGACTCTCCCATTCACTCCGAAACTCAGGGTCGGGTTAAGACATAGCCTCTAGATCTGTCTGATGAGCTTTCGTCGAAGCCTGGGTCACTTCAGTGCCTTGTCATAGGCACTGATGCACGATATCCCTGACCCAGCCTCGCCGAATCGCAGCCTTGGGCCCAACAACCAAGTCGGACACAATTCAACAGTACGCAATATTGTTGGCCCGACGGGCAGATGCAGTCCATGCCCATCGTTTCATCGGGTTCAAATGCTTCTTGTTTATTGGCTATGTAAACTCAAACTGGAGAGTCTCTCTTCAAAAGACTAGAGTCACTCTCCTCCCAAGGATGAACCCTCTCAGCAGCTCGAACCATCTCAACATGCTTAGCGCTTCTTGGTGTAATGCTGTAAGCGTACTCAACAGGATGGCTGATCAATCCCGGTGTACCATCAATCACAACATCAATCTCCTTTCCGTTCTCATCAACAGCCTTGCGCATATCAAACACCGCCAACAATCGAGCGACAGTCATGAAGATACTATCTTCAGCCAAGTATCGACCAGGGCAGATTCTGCGACCATAGCCGAAAGCGAAGTCACTGGGGTCGGGCTCATCTCGAGGTGCGATGAAGCGCTCAGGATCGAAGGCATCGGGGTTGGCGTAGATTTCGGGGTCGTGGAGAATCCACCATGTTGAGGGGATGAGGTATGTGCCCTTGGGAATGCGGTATCCTCGGTATTCAATCTCTTCCTCAGTAACGTGAGTTGTAGTGGTGGGAACGACAGGCATCCATCTAAGAGCTTCCTTGCACAGGGCGTTGATGTAAGGCATGCGGTCCTGATCCTCAAAGGTCGGCAGTCTCTCGCCTCCAGTGATGCTATCGATCTCAGCCTGAGCCTTCTTCTGAACCTCAGGGAAAGCAATCATAGCAAGAACGAAGCTACTGATAGTCGAAACGGTAGTATCAGCACCGCCGCCGTACATGATAGTCGCAGTAGCTTTGACAGCTTCAATATCCTCCTTAGTAGGCTCGCCAGTGCCATTGTCATTCTTGAATGACTTGCTGCTCATGAGCTGAGAAACATAAGAAGGTCGGTTTGTTCCGCTAGCCATCTGATCCATGACAAAGTTGTAGGGGGTGTTCAATGCTTGGTCGGTGGTGTTGCGCCACTCTCTGGCAGTCTTCTTGAATGAAGTTCCGGGGAACCAATCTGGGAGGCGGCCGAGGCTGGGGACAATATCGACGGCCCAAGACAGAGGGACAAAGGCGTCGGAGAAGTTGATCATCATTTTCTCGATCAGGTTGACGAGAGGGTCGACTTTCTTGGGCTCGATGTTGTATCCGTAAATGATTCGCAAAATGATAGCACTGGCTTCACTGTTATGAGGGTGGTTAGCCGATGCTTCCCCGAGACAGGCTCCCTGTACTGTTATTGGCCGAACTTACGTCTTGATATGCTTCTGGAACTCCTCGGGTCTCTCAATCGTCCTTACAAGGAACCGAAGTGACTCCAGGTCCTGAGTGTCGCGAAATTCGGAACAGATCAACTTGGTGCCCATCTGCTGGTGCACCAGCTTACGGAAATATCGAAACTTGTTTCCATAAGGAATAACAGGAAGGAATACGCTGTATCCGCAGAGCTCACTTGCGAAGGGTGACCAAGGTCGAGACGAGGTCTTGGTCGACCGCTTCTCTAGTAAGTCATGAAGAGCCTCTCGGTCATTCAGAATAACGAGGGGAGTTCCGAGGACATTGATAGAGCTGATAGGTCCATACAGATCCTTGAACTTGGCCCAGTGCTTATACTCAGCCGTGCCAGCCGGCGGAAGATCAAAGACGTTACCGACAATGGGAAGAGGCTTGGGACCAGGAGGGAGGTCAAGTCCGGTCTTCTTCTTGGGGAAGAGAACGTAGTACACGATAAGTGCGGCTAGAACCACAGCTGGAAGCACGAGGAGGCCCATAATGGCAGATACAGCGGCTAGAAACACTACGATCTGGCGAGAAGAGAGATGAGGGGAAGCTCTATATATGAACGATCTGCGCAACAAACCACCAAGTCCCAATGGGCATCCTCACATGCTGCGTAAGCTTCTGCAGTGAAACATTTGTTGGCTATCTTCAAGACAAGGCGGCACATGCGTGGGTCAGACACAGGGACCTTTGATTCTAGCATCGCTGCGAGTCAGTCAAGGTTTGCAACATCAACGGTGTATTCCAACGGGGTAGGATGCTCCATTTGGACACTGAAGGATGGTCTAATGCTTCAACCTTGTTTGTTCAAGCCTATAAGACGAAGTACGAGCGCGGTAAAACTCTGGCTGCATCACAAGAGCCGAAGTAAGCGGGGATCAAGGTACGTTTTCCTGCAGGCAGGGATACCTTTTCTGCGGTAATTTTTTCACAGATCGTCCATGATCTCCGCAGAAAGGTGCGACACAAATGCCGGGGGCCCACGAATGAGGAGAAAGGCTTTTCTAAAAGGGACCGTTGATAGCGAAACGGCTTCGAAGCCTTCCAACGCTCGTGCTAGGTTTCACGCCAGTGAGAATTGACAAGGAACGGCCCGGGTTTCCTGCTTCCTAGGTCGGCGGTGATCATCTTGCTTATTGCCGTAACGGCTGTGGCTGCAGGTCGGCGAGGCGAGCAAGAATGCAAAGACATCTCAGGAGGGAAAAGGAAACAGATGCCAGTCCCCCACGCGGCAGCCACATGAACGTGTTTGATGCAAGATAACAAAAACGACATGTAACTCATCGTAAAGATGGAGTGAAGCAAAAGCCAAGTCTTGGGAGCATCGCGTCAGGTGGTGAAACATTCAATAAGCATAATCTTCAACCTCGATCACTCGGAAATTGCAACATCCGCCCTAGGAATGGGCAGCAGATCCATGAAGATACGGGGTTCTACGATGGAGAGACTAATGACTTGCCAATTGATTGTTCGCTTGCGACTATTTTTGTAATTTTCGCAAACGGTAAGAAAGTGTAATATGTGGTGCGACCGAGGAAGCGATACCGGATCCCCAGCGTCGTGTTGCTGTGACTATAGGTTATCACGCACAGACCGCGGCCGACCTCTCAACCACGATGCTGATGGCCGATGTCAACACCGTCCATGCATCATTGGTGTCACATACAAGCGCATCTATTGAATTCACCTGAGACATACGTACACACGCGGTGCCGGATCAAGCTCCGGACCAGGCGGTAAAGCAACAAACATAGGACAAGCTGCTGGATATCATGTAGTGCTTCGTGCTATCAAAGTCATCTGGATCAAATTGTGAAGGCAGTCGCGTCTTTTTTTTTTTTCGCATCCCATCACATAAACTTCTCTTCCCACATTCACGAAAAACATCGCGATAGTCAGAAGCCATTGCTCTTGTCTTTCGGTTTGTCGGACCAGCAATTGCGACATCGATTAGGCATGCGCGCCGCCTGTTTACTCGCTGCAGGTGGTTGGAAATGGAGTGGATGCTGCATGTCGCACAAACAAGATATCGCGACAAATGAGCTGCTAATGCGTCAAATCAGGCTGCGCAAAGCCATTTCTGGATAGAGAAAAATGCAGAAGAGTTATACGTTAATCCTGTAATGCACATATATCACTCCCAGCGCTCTGGTTTGCTGTGTAGAATCGCGCGTTCTCTAAAAGGTATCATGACCGAATGCCAGGGTTTGATCACTCCGGGTACCTCAGCCGGCATTGCGGGGCAGACATCACATGAAGATGGTCTCGGTATCACCAACTTGCAGGTGCGCATCTTGCAGCTTGTTATCTGCGGGGTGTTTCTTGCGGTTGCACAGCCAAAAAGACATTTGCAAGCTTGTGTGAGAGTCCGTCATGAGATGCGTTGGATCCAAACCGTGGGCAGCTGTCTCACCCTATAGCAGCCTCAAAATGCAACAGCGTGATGTTACAGAAGCACGATCCAGCTGTAAACTACATCAAACTGGTTTTAATTTAAATTGGCATACAGGCAAGGTAAAAATCAATGGCATCATGAAGATCATTCAAGTGTTGTGTAACTTTGCTCTTGGCTTTCGGCTTTTTCTGATACAGACAGTTTGAAGTCTCATTAAAGCTTCATACGTAACTAGTCACAGAGCGCGATGTTCCTAGCCTTGTAGTCAAATAGAACTTCACGAAGTGGACTTCTAGTCGCACGAGGGATAATTACGATTAATTGAGACCATACTGATCTACTTATATATCAAAACCTGTCGTGACTCTCTAGAGCGAGTCCTTTTATCTCTGTGATCCATCTTTCGACGTACTCACTTCGTCGGAGATGGAGGCACGACATTACATTCGTTCCCATGATGGCCTTGGCCTTCCTCCTGCCCAGACCGAATCTCATCCATGTAGCTCCTGAGTTCATACATTGTGTTTCTGACTCGATTCGCAGCACGTTGCGCTCTGAAAGACCAGTAGGCCATTTCCCCCATCGCATCGAGGGTTTCTTCATGCAAGCGCCGTTGTTCATTTCGCAGCTCCTCCAGAGCTCGAAGCTCTTCTTCTTCCCACGGATAGGCGGGGTTCTCGATCGGAGGGTGCGGTTGACGCGGGGTTTTGGAAGTTTCGTCGGGAGGAGATAAACGGATTTTCGGGAGCGGAGGTTTTACAGAGGCTGTCGAGCTTTCGCCGAGCGAAGGGGGATGTATTTTGCTGGTTGATTCGTCGAGCGGGAGAGTTTCAGGAGCTTTCACCAATGGTTCGAGGACAGGTAACGTGGAGGGATGAGGAGGCACTGGAGGTGTTAGTTGAGAATTAAGAAGAGGTTCACGCGATCTTACCAGATGACCGTAAAGCCTTGTGGCGCCAGATCAAGAACTCATGCTGTTGGAGCTGCCAGTGCATGGGGTGGTTCAATCCACGGGGACATCGTCTGGGCGACTTCAGCTGCGGTCGCATCGAAAGCACATCGGAGTGCTCCAGTGATTCCTGAACTTGCGCAAGGTCGAACGAGCTGATGCTGATCGAGTCACGGCCGCTAAACTCGTACGGGGCTGGTGCTCTTATTTTGGTGTTTGACTTCGAAGCGTCAATGCCCTTGGCAGGAGGCACTTTATCCGTTTGAGATTTTGGCATGGCTGCATTCCCAAACAGCTTGATCCCAGGCTTTCGCCGTGATCTTTCGTCGCTTCCAAGGGTTGAGCACGAGGCAATATCGGTTGGATGCGAGGTGATCTAAAAATGAGCATTCGATCGCTCCAGACGCGGCGAGAGAAGAGCGGAAGGTTTGAAGAATTAGGCATTAGAGAGCCATAGAACAAACGCTATTGCTAAAGTAAGTGCGAGTGCAAACGCAAACCTGGAAGGCGATGCGGGCGGGCTAAAGCACACGGCGGTCACCCGTACCTCTAATGTTTGCTCGTTTGATGGTTGCATATTTCTGCGGCGCCAAACACTTGTTCAGGCGAGGGATTGCTCAAGTCGCTGTGCAGTATTCGGTAGAGGCACGAGATGTTTACCGGTGCAGAGGGCATCGCGAGCATCTTCGCGGCAGTGCCAGTAGCCGGCAAGCAACGAAAGCCGTCGTTATCGCGCATTCAAGTACGCAGAACAGCTGGCTGATGAGAGACAGGCAGCAAATAATAACTTTTGCGAAGGACATCGTGATAGACATATAGGCGGCTCTGTTTTGGAGTTCAAGGTTAGCAAGAGGATCGGGTGCAACGTGGAAACGATGACGTCAATAGCAACGCTGCATACGCGCAGGGCGAGAGCTTCGTGTGAACGCAAGCGCTGGATAGCGTTCAATTGCTGAAGTAGCGCATTGCATATTCATTATGCTCCTTGAGGTGTTCACACAGCACCACGTACGCCATAGTGAGAAGCATAACGCGTTACGCGAGGAGGGGATTCGCGAACCACTGGGGAAACATCGGTCCAGCTCTGCTCTAACGGAATGCACGTCCACTCAATTAAAAAACGTTTACATGGAAAATAGAACCTGATTAGATAACTGGAATTTGATAGACTTTACCGACGGAGTACACTATGATCTAAATTTGGTATTATCGTTAAAAATGTCAAAAAATGATTCCCCGAAACCTGGATCGAACAAGTGACCTTTCGGTGTCAGTTAACAGTTACAGCCGAACGCTCTTCCAGCTGAGCTATTCGGGGAGATCTCCGAAGCGGAGGAATAGCTATTGGTGCAAGCTCAGTCGCAATTTGCTATTCATATTGCTACCATCTTGATGCATTGTCGAGCTTACACTCAATGTTAAGCAACGGATCTGTCAAAAGCGCCTTCAAAATTGCCCAAACCAGGTAATAAACTTGATTGTCTATGGCGTATTTCATTATAGTTCCGCGTTCAATTAGGCACCAATTTCTTCAGACACTGATTGAGTTTAGGCTATTGTATCTTGACTCTAATCCAGTTGACAAACGAAAGCCTCAAAGGGACGAAGATTAACAGTCTTCTGCAACAGATCAACTTCCGGATAGTTAGCAAGCAGAACCTTGCCCGACTGTAAATCGACCGGAGTGGACCAAGAAATCTCTCGGTCTCGGAAGTTGCAAACAACGACAACCTTTTGTGTTCCATTCGACCGCGCATACACAAAAATATCATCGTTATCTTCGTCAAGAAGCTCAAAGTCTCCGTAGATGATGATGTTCTTCAGTTCTTTTCGAAGCGCAAGTGCAGACTTCCAGTGCTCAAATACACTATCTGGCTTGGCGACCTGAGCGGTGGCATTCCACTCTTTGTAATCGTCGTTTACTCTGATCCACGGTGTTGCTGTCGAGAAGCCCGCGTTTGTTGAGGAATCCCACTGGAATTGTGTTAGTTAGACGGTTCCATGATGCTACAAAGTGTTTGTGCTTACCTGTACTGGAGTTCGCGCGTGATCGCGAGACTTGAGTTGGTATTCCTTACGTGCAATCTCCAGGACTGCCGCATCAGATCCCGTTGTCTGTTTCAATCTGGTCACAGGTCAGCAACCGCCAACCAGCGCGGATGGGAAATGTCTTACTCTTCCCAGTGGTTCAATGTTTCCAGGTCTCGATGCTCAGTCATCTCCCAGTCCGCGGGCATGTTGGCCATACCCAGTTCCTGACCCTGGTAGACAAAGACTGTACCGCTCTGGAAACATAGGAAGGTGGACAGCATTTTGGCTGACAGAGTTCGGTAGGCGGGCTTATCAGAGGCCCACCTCGACACTGTCCTTGCCTGGTCGTGATTCTCGAGGTACAAAGCGTTCCAGCCCTGGTTCTTGTACATGAACGTCTGCCATTTGTTGACAATCTTCTTCAGGTCTTGCATCTCCCATTTGCGTGGCGAGAACTTTCCTCCATCGCCATGATCCATATCCACGCTGCATAAAGTCAGAATTGATAGTGGTTTGTCTCTTTGATCTTGACTTACATCTCAAAGTTAAAGATCATGTTCAGCTCACCACGACTTTCACCAACACTCTTGATGACTTCTTTGGGGTCTTGAACTGCCGGCATTTCGCCAACGGAGAAGGCGTTATACTCTTTGAGAATCTTGCCAATATTCTGAAGATATTCATGCAGTCGGGGACCGCAGGCGTAATGCTCGTCGCCCCACTGGTACTTGGCTCTAGGAATCTTGACGGTGGCGTCCGGTAGGCCGTCTTGCTTGCTGATAAAGTTGATAACGTCCATTCTACCAAGTCAGTTCCGTGGCTCAAAGTCTTGAACGCAAGGGACATACCGAAATCCGTCGACGCCTTTGTCCAGCCAGAAACGAATGATATCATGCACGGCTTCGCGCACGGGAGCATGCTCCCAGTTGAGATCGGGCTGCTCTTTGGCAAAAAGATGGAGATAATACTCATCAGAGGCAGAGTCGTATTCCCATGCACTGCCTGTGTAGCGTCTCGTGTTAGCGACGAGAAAACCCGAAACCTTTTGAGAATACGTACCTCCGAAATAGGAGAGCCAGTTGTTGGGTGGCTGTCGCTCTCCATTCTCATTGTATCGAGGCTTTCGCCAGATATACCAGTCTCGGTAGGGGCTGTCTTTGGACAACTTAGACTCTTGGAACCATTTGTGCTGTGCGAGGTGTTAGCAAATACTAATCCCGCTGTGAGTGTTGTCTAACCTTGTCTGAAGTATGATTGACCACAAGATCCATCAATAGCTTCAAACCTCTTGAATGGAGACCTTCGATGAGTCGCTCGACGTCAGCCATGGTTCCATACTGCGGGCCAATATCGCAGTAGTCGGCTACATCGTAACCCATGTCAACCTGAGGCGATGGATAAACGGGACATAGCCAAACGATATCGACACCGAGGTACTTGAAGTAGTCTAGCTTCTGAATCACACCAGGAATGTCACCGATGCCATCACCGTTTGAGTCCTTGAAGGATGAAGGGTAGATCTGGTAGACAGATGCCTCCTTCCACCAAGCCTCGCTGACGGGGCTAGAGATCTCCTGCGTTGCAGAGGGCATGCCTGATGAATGTGCTTGCGTGAATGAAGATGGATGAGAGTCCATGGTGGAATGACAGAGGCTATTTGAACATGGATGAAGAGAGACACGATGGAGATTCCGCTGTCATCACCGAGAATCCGCCCGCAGAGGGACACATGATGCGTCCAACATGCGCTGTCTCTCGTTAATTCTCCCGAGAATCTTTCCGATAGCACAGACCCACTTAATGAGGGCAAGAAATCCATCTTACCGAAATTCCTTCCGCCAATCAATTCAGCCGATGCTCAACCCCAGGTTGAGAATCAGAGAATTCATCGGGTTTTGTGGAGGAAAGCTGGGGAACAGCATCTGACCTCCATGGGGTGATCTTCCCTGTTAGTTTATTCTAGACCTTAAAGTTTTTCTCATGATTCGAAAGCCGAGGGTCACCAGTCGCGTATGGGCTGATGGTTCAGTGACTTGCTTTTTGGCGATGCTTCAACTCAGAAAACACATATATAAGCTCAGCATTGTTCCCTGGAAGTGTCCAAACTCTCTATCTGAATCAACTTCGCTCACAGACGTGTTGAACAAACACATCATAAGGCTATTATTTTACCCTTCAGGCACACCAGGCAATCAGCAATTATCATCCCGACTACCCCTAAATCTCTTTGTCTTCCTTACAAATTTCCTCAAGAACGCCGAACCGATCACTACCGCCGAGCTCTAAGACTTCCCAATCATCATCAAGGAAACCAAAGACACCACCACCTATATAACGCCAGCATGGCTGTCCTATCCTCTCCAGATAGCAACCCAGGCAATGCTGTCTACAAGCGATACAAAAACAACACGAACGAGAACTGGATGCACGATGCTGGCTTGAGAAAGCTCAACATCGGCATTGGGTTCATGTTTGCATCGGCTGCTGCCAACGGGTACGTTCTCCCCTGCCTCTCTTATGTTAACAATATGTACTGACCCATCTCCAGATTCGACGGAAGTCTTATGAATGGACTCTTGACTATCAAACAATGTAAGCTCCTAAACAACTTCTCTAAACATCTGCTGACATCTTTCAGGGCACGACAATATCGGAGACGTCAGCACAAGTATAATTGGCCTCATCGTAGCTGGCATCAGTCTCGGGGGACTGCCCGCCTTTATCCCAGCTGCATACCTCAGTGACTGGATGGGTCGCCGCTTCACCATCGCGTTCGGCTCTTCCATCATGATCGCAGCAGCTATCATTCAAGCTTCTACAAACGGACCATGGGCATTCTTGGGCACCAAGATCATGCTAGGTGTTGGCCTTGGCTTCGCGCAAACGTCGGCTCCACCTCTGACCACCGAGATCGCTCACCCAAGACACCGCGCCAACGTCACCAACATGTTCCAAGCCATCTGGTTCTGGGGCGCCATTCTCTCAGCCGCCGTTACTATTGGAACACTACACATGAGTGGCAGCTGGAGCTGGAGGCTTCCCGCCTTGTTTCAAGCTTTCTTCCCGGCTCTGCAACTTGTCGGTCTGACATTCATCCCCGAGTCACCCAGATGGTTGATCTCCAAGAACAGACGTGAAGAAGCTCTCGCAATGCTCGTCAAATACCACGCCAATGGTGATACTGAGGATGAGCTTGTTCACTTTGAGTTCAAGGAGATTTGTACGGTCATTGACCAAGAGCGCGAGATGGAGAACAATATCGGATTCATGTCTTTCTTCAAGACCAAGGGTAACCGCCACAGGCTTTTGATCTGTGTGTTGGTTGGTTTTATGATTCAGTGGGCTGGAAATGGTAAGTGAACCATGGGAATGACTGAAGTCTGTTTACTGACTCGAGCTAGGCATCGTCTCCTATTACCTTGCACCTATCCTGACGAGCGTTGGAGTCACAAACCCAGTCTCACAAGCTGGCATCAACCTCGGCCTGCAAGTTTGGAACGCGATTTTAGCTGCTTTGGGAGCTATGGCTGCCGAACGATATGGTCGTCGACCACTGTGGCTTCTGTCAACCAGTGGTATGCTGATGAGTTTCATCGTGGTCACAGCTCTCTCGGCTGTTTTCGCCGAGCACGGTACTAAAGTGGCAGGATATTGCGTGGTTGCCTTCCTCTTCATCTTCTTTGGCTTCTACGACATTGCATTCACGCCTTTATCCATCGCTTACCCCGTCGAGATCTTACCATTCGACCTGAGATCCAAGGGACTAAGCATCAACTTGACTGTTGTCTTCGCCGCTGGCTTCTTCAACCGTAAGTTCCCTCCAGGAATAATAAAAGAATTGCAACTAACATTTGTCATCAGAATATGTCAACCCCATCGCTCTTGAAGCTATCGAGTGGAAGTTCTACTTCGTCTACATCGCCACACTGGCGGCTATGCTGCCAACTATCTGGTTCCTGTTTCCTGAAACAAAGGGCAGAACTTTGGAGGAAATCGCAGTTGTCTTTGATGGCATTGCTGCGGACCCTGTTCACTCACAGGCTTCAAAGGGGGTTCTGCGCAAATCAGTTGAGGCCGAAAGCATGACGGCTGGGGCGGAACATGTTTGAAGCCGTCTGATTGCGAGACGTAATTAGAAGGGGAATTTGCAAGAGCCTTTATGTATGAAGACTTGCGTGGATACCATTGTGAATTGTTGTGCGTTTGAGTATATTCATAATTCAGAATAGGTGAGATATAGGCAGTACCGGCATGAAAGGAGTTCTTATGCTGTACTGTTAAAGGCTTAATTGTGCCTCACCATACTTTAATAACTCCTAGTTGTGAACCATGGCCGTTGACGTCGCATTCTAGTCTACTAGATTCATCTCTTCAGCTTGTAGATCTTCATCCCGCACATCCGCGATCTGCAGAACTCTCCCTGGCCCTGCTTGATCCAATGCACAGGCCATCATCTTCTCTCGTAACAGGGTGAGAAGCGCAGGGTTGGCCGTCGTTCGTAGTGAGGCTATCAAGCTGCTCAGGGCGCAAAGGATATCTCGAGGACCAACATGAGCCGAATCAACGTCTGCGAGGTCAGGAGCGCAGATGATGACGTCTGCCACCGAGTTTGCGACTTCAAACAATTTCGACATCTGTTCCGGATCAGCATTTTGACGAGAGTAAGATGTAATAGATGCTTACCATTCCAGGACCATGGGTCTCAAGAGCGCAGGAGGACAAAGTGGTCAGTTTCGCCAGTAAATCTCTCGCCACTGACGTGGGAAATGAGACACTCAGACCTTGGTCGTTTGGGTCAGTATTTGCGTCAACGTACGGGATTGCTGCTTTCCATAACACGACGCGTAGCCAAGAGTCGGTTACCACGATGTCAGCTCGCTGGATCTCATTGTCGCAAAGCGGGAGAGGATGTCTTGCCCTCAGCTGTGAGCTGATGGCGCCCAAGAAGCCAACCTGTTTGGATCTGACATCCGGAGGACAGGCATCGTCAAAAGCTTGGAAAAGTCTGCATAAACTGCAGAATGCTGAGCCAAGCCCTGCGTCCTGATGTGGCTGGAGTTCCGGGAGCGTCGGACTGAGCTTAAATGTAGGAGGTAGATCGTGTTGAAGGGAGTGAGCTCTGGAGGCATGTCAGTATGTCTATAGAGGGCAAGCTTGGAAGACGCTCAGTACTCACCTATCCGTGATGAATAAGATCCAGGCGATGCGGAGATGATACTGGATCGTATCATGATCCAAGTCAGTATAGAACAAGTCTTGATGAAGTCCAAGGATATGTGCATATGCAATGGCTTCTCGAAGAAGTAGTGTTGACTTCGTGATTCGTCCCGTGTTGGAGTAGAAGACATGGAGGAAGAAACATGTCAACAGCCCATCGATGATTTGATGTTTCGAGTAGTCAAGCATGAGGCGAGATTGTTCAGCTTCGCATGCCATTTGATACGTCGAAGGGCCCGCATCATCATTCGAAAGACGAAGCTGGGCTCGTGTTGCTGAGCATATTGATGCGGCAAGGGCATATGCAATCTTGTTATCGGGGTTGCGGAGACGGGTGATAAGTACTTCATGGTCTATGACGGGCCATACAACGTATAAGCAGTCGTGATATATGTTCAAATAGTAGCTGAAGGATGACATGTGTATCCGACCATCATAGTTAACAATCGTCATATCCTGGGCACCTTGGGGACTCTGGGAGCCGCCACTGCGCAGACTATTTGGTGATCCATTTTGATGCGTTGATGGAGGAGCTTCAGCCACATCTTGCGCCCAGCTGTTCCCGTCAATGTCGGTTTTTGTATGCTTTGCAGATCTCTGAGCCTGCAGGATGGCCACTTTGGTTCGCTTTCTGGGCCCCTTCGGCCCCGACTTCTTGCGCTTCCTATCGTATGAGCAGGATAGGGACGTCGCTTGGCATTGCTCGCACGGCGAGTCTCCACTACATTTTATTTTTCTGATGGAACACGGGTCGCAGGCGAAGCCCATTGTGATGAATTAGTTGCAAGAGGTTGAGAGGGCTAAATAGAGTTCTTCCTGTCGTGATCAGACTTGAGCCAAGAGTTGTGATGACCCCACTTTGAGTGACCAATGAGCTTAGACACTCACCCATGCAATCATTATATCAATATCCATGGTTGCTCAACCCAGACTCAGACTCATCACTTGATCCTTCTACCCCGATCTGAATAATAGTAATCTTTGATCAACAAAGGCACAAAGATTACTCACACAGTTCTCCCGCACGTACACAACGAGACGCTCAGAATGGAAATGTCCAGCTCGCAGCGATGCATTTGCGGCTGCGTCCCAGTTGACATTTTGACGAAGACCTTTTCAATGTGTAGGATATGAAGGGCTTTTGACAGGTTACATAATAATGCCCCCAGGCAGTTATAGGGTAGAATGGAGCAAAGGATAACATTTATCGTTTCAAAATTCATGAGCCTCGTCAATGCTCTTTTCAAGTTTGCCTCTATAGCGCGTTCTATGCAAGCTCCATATACATGTACCCAAGCCATGGCCTTTCCTTTACAACAAATTAGCCTCGAACACTCATCACTCTAAATACATCAAGCCTGATAAAGTAACTAACGAGTCTAGCCAGCCAACCACATTCGTGGGCAAATACCCAGTTCCTTCGCATTCTCACTTATGGCTCTGGGGGCATGAGATGCCAAGCCTACAGCCCACGCGTACTCATCATGGGGAGGAAGTACAATGATACCCACCAAGCTGCCACCAGGCGAAAACTTGTTTGGTCCCGCTCGCGAGAGCGGCAGATGAGCATATGAGCTGAGACTATAGCCCCAGTCGCGATGGGGATGGCACAGCCGACAACACCAAGTCCCCAGTAAAGTGGACAAAGCAGCGACCAGACCATAACAGCACCAGCTGTCATCCAGCGTGTTGGTGTATCACCAAGAATAAGAGGAAAGGTCTGGCGGTCGATCAACTTGTCACCCTCCTGATCACGCAAGTCTTGAACCTGGATGGTAGTGAAGACAAGGGATGCACACATGAGGAACCAGCCCAAGCCCTTGTTGGTGAACTCGAAGTTCTCATGCGAATTGGCTTGGATGGCGGTGACAGCTACCCGAAGGGTTGCTACACGGTTGGTAGTGATACCGCAGGCATTCATTAGCGCGCGCTGCCACCAGCTCTTGTCACCCCAAGCACGTTCATTGTACAGCCAGGTGCAGAAGAGGTAAAAAGCAGTTTCCTGCCAAGCCCCTAGAGTGGTATAGCACAGAACAAGGAGGGAAGCAATTGAGACTAACTGCCATTTGTGTGTCAGCTCAGGGGAGATGCGGCCAGCCGGAATGGGCCGCCACGGCTTGTTGACGCCATCCTCAATGACAGACTGCGGCTGACGCTGATTTCCGAGATTGAAGCAGAGAGTCAAATGCCAAGTGAAGTAGAGAGCAACAAGAATGCCCTTACCCATATCAGTCCATTCAATATCGGCATTACTGATGGTGCCAGGACCAGCCAGGATCCCTGCGATGGCGAACGTGGTATTGATACCGGTGGAAGTGGGCATATCACTTTTGGTGAAGAGGCATAATGTGACGAAATGGTAAGCGAGCTTCTTCATGCGGTTCGGCGTTTCTGTCTCTGCATTGTATGCTACCCCAAGTCAGTCACATGTGGTAGTGGGTGCTGTTGGTTCAGGGGTCGTTACCAGACTGATGGGTCGCTTGCTTCTCCTGCATGCATTGCGATGAACTCTGTCGCATTGAAAAGGGCTCATTATAGCGCTTGGTAACAGTGACAGATCTGCTAGCCATTTTGGAGATGATAAGAGAGAAGATCGTTATAGAGGATAAGAGTAGATATGCTAAGAACTAGGATGAGATGAAAGCAGTGAGATCTAAGTGAGAACCTCCGACTACTTATTCAATAGCTTCAACCGTATTTTCGTCATAGCTACGCCCGCAACCGCCCCAAGGTTCGTAGGAAACGCGTACAAGCCCTGAAAAATTCAAATCCACCGAGGCTACGAGTTTCAGGCCGCAAACTAATAATGATCGGCCAAGTGAATTTTGGTACGAGAACTGTGATGAAGTGTTGGGCTAGGCAAGGATGGAGGTGAGGGTCACCCGGCAAAGCTTACCCACCTGGTCGATGTAACATCTGCCGGATTAGCTTGACCCAAGCTTTTTTGAGGCTGTGGGTTCCGGGGTCCAGCACGTTGGAGCAAGGTAGTAGTAAGAAGGGGGGATCTGCAATATGGAATTGCATCACGAAGGATGAGAAGAATCATACTGGCTGAGGACACCAAAGGCGGTGAGAAGTAACGTCGTATTGGAAGACTGTAGAAATTTGGAAGAAGATCTTTAACCGTCTTTTATCCTTGCTTTCATAAGGTTGCCATGGATGTACAAAGAAGACAGTCTAGAAAGAGGTAGTGCCTGCACGTAGTCGTGAGAGAGTTTTACTCAATAAACGGTCTCTTATGATAGACTTTCTCAAGACGAGCATTGAGACTCGGCACTTGGTTTCTCATAGAAAGCTGAATTGGGATGCAAATATCAATGTTGTGTAACGTGTTAATTTACAATGCTGTCATAGAAGCCGTGAAGCAGCAGATGAGGCAGCGACGTATTATCTAATATTCTACCTGATGACTTAACTCTATCAGTACTGTAAGAATGAGACCTGAGAACATCTATGAATCCCAGATTGGCCCAAAAGCTGGTACTCCCAAAGCCTGCAAGTCCAGGACCAGGTCGATCGTCAGTTTTGGATTAGAGATTACTGCGACAGCCTCGCTTTCCGTCTTCTTGTACAGGTCTAAGACTGTCGGAAGTGTATTTGGTCGGCCCATAGTTGAAGTGTTGTGAATATGCGCATTATCCCCCATTCCAAGAATAATGGAAGCAATATTGGGTCCGTAGGTCTCTAGAGGGTCTCGGGTTGACCAGAATAAAGTTATCCGTGTTTGTTGTGCAAGAATGACTGGAAGACACGGTGCAATCCCGGACCCAGTGGCAACCAGAACAATGCTATTGAACATTGGGGCGATACGCAACACACCGCAGGTTGGTGTACGGCGGACCCAAACCTCACGAGGCGGTTCATTGACAACCTTCTTCGTCCAGTCCCCTGCGTTTGAAATAACTACCGAGAAACCATTCTCCTTTGGGTTGTTGACAGTTGCAAAGGCGTGCCATTCCAACAAAGGTCGAGATGAGAGTCGAATGGTTGTTCCAGGTTGAGGATTGGTATAGTCGAAGTACATTCGAAGAGCGTGTGAAGATAGTCGTTCAGAGACAACTTGGACTTTTCGACAGTTCAGCCAAGTTGATATGACACAACAGGTTGAGATGAAGACGAGCCAAACTGGTGCACTTGAAAAGACGGCCGCGGCAGGCGAGCCACCCGGCTTTATATTGATTGTTGCATCGAGAACGGTAAGGCACCAGAGAAGAGCGAGAGAAGACCAGCCAGCCAGTCGATGAACAACTTCAAAAGCATTGTGGATCTTGGCACGTACTGAGGGGTATGACATGACCAGCATTGCAATGAGAAGGCAGTCCAGCATGTAGATGATAACAATGTAAACCCACATGGCGGCATCTCTGTCATTGGTGTTATTGAAAAAGTTGGTTTTCTCGATGGACATCAGGATAAACCAGAATGTGGCCGCCACTCCACAGCCGCTATGAAGACCACCAAGATGGTAGATCTTGCCCATTCGCGACCTTAGCCAGAGTGGTGATGTTTTTGGAAATGCTGTGAAGGCATAGTATAGACCGTTGACGACATGCTCTTCTCGAATAACAATACTGACGGCGAGATTTATCGCCGTTGCGAGGCCGCAGGTGTTAGGGTTGGCATGGCCATCAAGAAACCATAGCCATAAGAAGATAATAACGCCAACAAGGTTGAGAGTAAAAACGAGTGTGAACAGAATCCGGTATTCTGAGGAAATAAATCTCAAGAAGCGAGTGAGTGACAGGCCAGCAGACCTTTCAGAGGCCTTCTTCTTGGAAGCAACCATGGCAATAACTTGGGGTCGGGAATGAATGAAAGTTCAAGGGCATACGGAAAGCAGATGCAAGTCCAATTAAGATGACACGCTGGTATGCTGTCAAATGCAGCCTTATCAGAGTCATATACCGGCTGTGAATGGGACTCTCGGAGTATCGGACGATTTACTCGAGGAGCCCAAGTGATTAGCATCAGCCCACCAGCACGTGATAGTGTATGATTCTCCTATCTGCAAACTCTCCAAGGACAACCGAGATAGTGCTGTGCATTATCAGCCCGTTCACCTGAGCTGGGAGATCAGCCCAGGAACGGAAGAAACTGCCTGACCGTTGACGCCAACCTAGCACGTACGTTGAGGAGATCACCGGTGCCAGAGCTTTCCGGGAAAGTACCCCCTGCGGCGCAAGAAACGTGGAAGAGATTTGGATCATCTTTGACATACGAAGGGGCAGGGAAGGAATCCATCCGGAAATATGGATGTACGGTCACATTAGAGCTGCACTGATACGGACATAGCTAAAGGTAGTGAATCTCATAATAGGATAACTAGTCCTCCACGTGAAACAGGCCCTGGGTGGTGAAGAGCTGTATTAGGGCATGGAACCTTGCGATGGATGGCTGGCGGATTGAAACATGGGGGTTTTGCGAGCTGTGCATAGAATAAGGCATGGGAACATGGATATCGTATAGATCATGCCCCAGAATTTGTTTACCCTATCCACTGCCAAGTTTACTGGTATCAGTAGAGTCATTGAGTCACTTCAAGTCATTCAATGGTACTACCTGATGGTGATGACTTTGCCAGCAGTAGTCCATCAGACAATCAGACACTATACGATTGTGGGTCTGGAAAAGGGACAAGCGCTACGCGCAGTGAAAAAATATGAATAACTATTGTTACATAGTGTATGCAGACTAAAAAGACAGGATGAATAGTGCAAAGTTGCAAACTTGGATAGGAGACACTGACTAACGGAGTAGTATTCGTCACGGGGGACGTTGAATTAGGCGAATCCGAGGTTGCATCAGGGCAAACCCGGCACTTACTGTAGCATTACCAAGCACTGTGAGCCCAGATTACCCAACTACTGGAAACATTGACACTGAATAAATTAAAGAAACGAATTGAGCCCCTAAAACATGTCAGTCTAATCCCCGTGAGTCCAAATATCTGGTAGATTGGATCCAGGAAGTTGAAACAATCTTGACCCTCTTTTCTTAATGCAAACGATGAACTGTCTTTGACTTTACTAGTGTCTCTCCTTCTGCATCCTGGCTAGCCATTTTCGGTCTCGCCGTTGAGGGAGCATCCAAGATAATGCCTGTTCAGGATGCAACATTGAGATTGGGTTCTGATTCTAAACGGCCCGCAACGACGGAAGACTTTCAACGGTCCCCGGGCATTAGTGGCTCCTTGTATGCCGATCACTGTGGGCGCAAGGACCGGGCCTTGGTGAGACATCATTGACAGGTATTAATCCCGGGGCTCAATACAGCACAGGGTTAGGGGATGGCATCGAAACTGTGAGAAACCGCAGATCAGTAGACATATGTGCAGAATATTTGACTGACGAAAGAGCTCTCACAGTGAGGCCTTTCCATGCCAATAGGATCTTTACGAGACAGGCAATAGTGGACAGAACAATAGAGATTCCAGTTACTCATGACTTCTGAAAGACACACGACAGTAGGAAAGGATCGACACCAAGGTATTTGAAGTTAAATCCCGGCAACGTTACTCAAAGTCGCGTGGGAAGTAATTTTGTTATACGAATGAACGTGTCTATTTAAATATGACCCCAAACACCGCACGGAGTTGGCGCAATAAACTTTATGTAATAAAACAACATCGAAAGTGTACAATACTATCTAAATGCTTCAAAGAGCCAAAGGGGCGTCTACGCCATCGAATGAGCGTTGGTGGAGCTCATGTTAGTGGCAGGATCCGGCCCCTTGCCAATGAGACTCCGCTCATCAAGCTCATAGTACTCCTTGTTATCTGTCTTGGAGCGAGCCCCACGGCTGCCACCCCAGCTTCCGGCACTCTTGTCAAGTGTGGAGCCTTTGTTTGCGCTGGAGAAGCTCATCTTGGAGGCAATGGTAGCCATGGCATTGGGCCAGAGATGCTTGAAGAGGTGACGGATGGCTGGGAGGCTTGCGCAGACCATGCCGAGTTCCGTTTCCCAGATAGACCAGATAGTGACTTCGACGTATTCCCCTGGCATTTGTGTTAGCGTGTCTGCGTTGAATCTCGATCCTGGCCGCTTACAGGTTGGGTTAGTCGTCTTTCCTAAAGTGATCAGGAATGGTAGACGGATGATACTAAACACTGTGACACTGTAAAGTGTTAGCTTGCATTCAACGTTCCGGGGTCATAGAAACATACACAATGCCTAGACTGAACATGACAAATAGCTGAATCTTTTGTCGGCCCTTGACCTGCAGCTTCCAAAGATGTTTAATCGGCAAGACCAGGATGACGATATCGCAAGCCATGTTGATCCCACCAAAAGCATAAGTCTGTAAGTTGAGATCGTTACAGTGGCCCTTGTGCTCGCCATCCCAGCTTGTCCAATTGAAAGAAGCCGGAAGACATTGTAGCGCAGTGGTGATCATGGTAGCAGCACCGCATAAGCAGACAAAGATGCCGATCGACACGGTCAACTTCTTGAACTCGGAAGTAGTGAAAATACCACGGAGAAAAAAAAGAATCGAGATCTTGGTGCTATACAAGTGAACACTGTACATGATCTGATCAATCCAGAAGAGCTTTAGCAGTTCGTACAAGCGCTCGAATGGGGTGATGTCCCAAATGTTGAGCCCAAAGCCAAGATCTGCAAGTCTGCATGCGAGCCAGATGTACGGCACCGTAGCAAACTGTGACGTCTTGTTAGCGAGAGCATCTGTGAATTGAAATGGTAACATACTCCCGCAATGAGAATTGCATAGTCATCAGGACCAAGCTTTCCAAAGATCTTTAATTTGGAGTATATCCTCAAGATCACACAAATTTCGGCAAGGATACACGCAACAAGTGCGTTGAGCCTGAACTTCATCTGTTGACTTTTGACGGGAACACCGCAAGCCAGGCTCTGAACTCTCATCAATGCTGTAGAAAGGAAGTGGTCAGTGCTCATTCATTGCTATCATGACAGGTATCCTACTCAGAGAGTCCTTGATTGTGCAGTTCTTCAGTACGCAAGCCTGCGTCAAGCCTGCAAATGTCTGATCGGTACAAAGGCATGTTGTGTTTGTCATTGAACATGGTGACTGCGGTATCGCTTGCTGCACACATTGTATCTGGTCTAGTGGTTAGTCAAAGTCAGATAGTGGACGGTAGACTGTCACTGACATCGCAGTCGGGGAGCTGAGCCGCCAGCTCAGCAAAGGTGGCCGCATTAACGAGCCCGACCAGGGCTGCTATGAAGAGAGAAAACGATAGGAGACGCATGGCTGTAGAGTCTGTGTTGAACGGAATCACGGTGCAGTATCAGAGCCAGCTCAGAAATCAACGTAAAAGACACAAACCACAATAGACAAGACGTCTTTTATGTCTCTATCTATATCTTAATACGCTGGAATATTACGACGGCCAAGCCCCTGAAGATTTTCAACTACCGATAATACTAGTAAATCCCCAATATCTGGTGTCGAGGGGTCAAGTGGATCACTTGAATTGCCACTGAAAAGCTTCGCCGTTGAATGTTGCATTCCCGCAAATATCTCTTTCTTTTGTTATTCACAAGTTCCTAACAACCAACATACATAACCATAGAGTGTTACGCAACTCGCTCCGGAAGACATTAACCCTTCCGAAAAACGAGAAATGAGAGGTTAACAGGCGTTTGAAACCTCCGGCATAGAGAATCCAATATCCCGACACTATGGTACCGTAGCATCCAAGAACCAACGGCTGAAGATCAACATCTCTGAAAGTTCATGCATCCCTGTTTTTGCCTTGTTTTCTCTTTTCTGGTTCAGAGATAGGGATGAGATGATTAAATGACAGCCGTTGGATGCTTGTTCCCTGGGTTTATGATCCCTGTTCTTTCCCGCTCCTACTGCTACGTCAGATAACCAACGGTTGAGAATGCAACGCAAAACCCTTGTTAGGCGCTGGGTTCCTTATCATTGAGTGATTAGCAAAGGGCCAAAGGCTATGGTCATCACTAACTAACTGCCGCTTAGCTCAGGCATTGTTTCCCCGCCCGTTTGTCAGTCACTGTCGTGGAGACGAAACCTTGGCTAGAGTTCGCGAAGGATTTGTGAGCCCTGTAGTGACCAAACCCCTGGACTTGACTCAAGCACCTACAGGCTATCTTTCTTTGGCCGGGGATTGTCTGTCGTGCTCAATTGTGCACAACCTTACGCGGAAATGCAACTAAATAGAGCTTTGGGTCATCTCAACTCTGGATGTACCCACTCAACACAGAGAGATTCGCGACGATCTTTTGCGGTCTAGGGATGAAGTTTTTGACAGAGAGATTTCAAGGCTCGTAAGGCCCTGCGATGCAAGGTGCTTAGAAGGCTTCGGTCCACCGGAACATTGACAAACACATCCGCGTCATCAAATTTGCAGAATCTTTCAAAGCTATGACCTTGTTTCTGTCGATCTGTACTTCAAAATGCCAAGTTTGACCAAGGTGAAGTACGAGTTGGTAAATAGCTTAGGGAGTGCTTACCCCTGTCTGTCAAGTTAGCCAGCCACAGCTGTTGGTATTTCGAACTCATCTCGCTCCATTGTACGATCAACTCAGGAGAAGCTTTCGGCCTTCCCACCAGCTTGGTAGAATCCTATTGTGATGAGCAATGCAACACCCCTTAGTACTCCGGAAGGACGGCCTCTTCAATAGTGCGAAGATCAAATCTTTCGATACATCTGGTATATAAACATAACTTCAGCCTTCTAGGCTATGACAAATGAGCCAACTCTCATTCGCAGTCTCTCTTTAATCACGACTTCGTCCATTCCTTTTGAAGATCATTCGCTCGTTTTACTCTAATTGTCCTCGCTGATGTTGATAATATGAAGCCTTTCACTCTTGCGACTCTGGCTACGGCCTTGCTTTCCAACCAAGCGGCCGCTCTGCCTAAGCTTAATGCCGATACGCCTATTCCCCTGAATGCTTTCAAGTTCGGCGCTCGCGATGCCAAAAATCCTCACCTTGGTGTTGATCCTGAGCTGATTCGCAAGTTTGCCTCCCAGGCCCCTCCCAACCTGGGCAAGAGAGTTGTGGACTTTGACCCCAAGGAGCAGCTCGTTGATGGTTGGTCTTGGAATTAGAAGGTCTCAATCTTCCGGCTAACAATTCATTAGTTCACGGCAAGCACGAGTTTAACCCACCCGACTTTGAGGCTGGTGACGTTCGAGGACTTTGCCCAGGCTTAAACACTCTTGCCAACCATGGCTACTTGCCTCATAACGTAAGGACCCATGCTTACTCTTCAATCTTCGGGTCACTCACTTTTCGGTAGGGTGTTGCCACATTCACTCAGTATGTCACTGCTGTTGGTAAGGTCTGGGGAATGGCGCCCGACATGTCAGCTCTCCTCACCACCTTGGGTGTTGTTCTCGGCGGCAACCTCGTCGCTGTCTCTCAAGGCGGCTGGTCCAAGTACATGAATAACAACCTTCTCGGGCTCTTCGGAACTCCCCGTGGTCTCAGCGGCTCTCACCCCTTCTTCGAGGTTGACGGTAGCCCTACTCGTGGTGATCTCTACGACCCCATTGGCAATAACAACGACATGAACATGACTTACTTCATGGAGCTCTACAACTTACAGAAGGACGCTGAGAACCCCAACTACAGCATTGATGTTCTGTATGAGCACAACAAGAACCGCTGGCACCAGACCATTGCTACCAACCCCTACGCTTGGTTCGGCCCTGCTAGCGGCTGGCTCGTTCGCGCTAGCCCTTACTCTTTCACTGCCCGTCTCGCTGCCAACCGCTCTGCTGAGCACCCCGACGATGGTATTCTCGACAAGGAGATGCTAAAGGCCTTCTTCTCTGTTTACGGACCTGAGGATAACATGACCTACGTCGTTGGTCACGAGCGTATTCCCGAGAACTTCTATCGCCGCCGCTACACCGACTATGGCATTGCTGCTAACGCCCTTGATATTGTCACTCACAGCCACCCTGAGGTTCTCAGGTAAGTCACCCCATGATTCGGTATCCTTGAGTTCCCAATAACACGTAGCAGCATCGGTGGTAACACCAACGGCGTCAACACTTTTGTCGGAATCAACTTTGACGACCTTGCTGGTGGAGTTCTCAACGGAAAGAACCTTCTCCAGGGCAACAACCTTGTCTGCTTTGCTCTAAACGCTATCAAGACCGTCTCCCCCAACGCTCTATCATCTCTCTTTGCCACCCTGTCCTCTGTAACTGACGTCCTCTTCGCTGCTCTTGAGCCCATCATGGGAGCTATGGACTGCCCTGTGTACAAGGACTTGAGTGTTAAAGGAACAAACTGGCTTGACTACAACAAGAAGATGTACCCTGGTTTCAAGAAGGCTGGTGGCGGCTGGTAAAGCTGTGATGGTAGATCTGTAGCAACTGCGTGTATTGGCTTCGGTTTTACAGAGTTTGCCCCTGTATATTATTAGATAAAGCACATACTATAATCGATAGCTTTCGGGCGATCAGTCCGTTTGCTAAGATTCTCCTTTCACTTGCTTGCCCTTTCATCATGGACCACGTATCGACTTGTATGATGACGATCTGATGTGTCCATCAAAGCTTTGGCACTTATTCATAGAAAAGTCCAAGTAGTACATGGAAAGCGCTTCAATTGCTTCTGAGATCCTGTACAACCTGCATGCAGTACACGTTGCCAACCAAGGCCTGCCGCTCACAGCCTTTCTCGAACTTCACCAAGCACCTTTACCAGTCCTGGGTGAAGCTGGTCAACCGATGTGCACCCAAGCAGTCGCATATTCCTTTCCAGCTCATCTTTGTAGATGCGAATAGCTTTCTCAAGTCCTTTCTGTCCATAGGCAGCCATAGCGTAAAGAAACGGGCGACCGATTCCAACGCCGCGAGCACCCAAGCACAAAGCCTTCAGGACATCTGACCCACGACGAATACCGCCGTCAATATACACTTCAATTCTTCCATGGAGTCCACGTCCCCTCAAGATAGGCATAACCTCCGCGAGAACCTCAATCGGTGCTTCAGAGTAATCCAGCTGACGCCCGCCATGGTTAGAGAGAATCACAGCTTGGACACCGTATTCTGCTGCCGTAATGATGTCTTCAACTCGTTGCACGCCTTTGAGGACAATCGACATGTTGGTAATGCTTTGGAACCACGGGATATCATCCCAACTTAGAGTTGAGTTCATGATGAGAGACGGATCCAGCTCCGTTGCTGATGCATCTTCGAACTCGTCTTCTTCAGACCCACGTTGTTGCGAACGCAGAACCTTTTCGCGACTTCCGAGGTGAGGGTTATCGACAGTGATGCACAGAGCTTTACAACCTCGTGCCTCGGCGGCTTCAACAGCCTTCCGAGTCACATTTCGATCCTTTTTGACGTATATCTGGTACCATTGAGTCCGATCAGGCTCCCTAGCATTGGTGATGTCGTCGAGAGGACAAGACGAGTACAATGGTATCATCTGGATGATATTATGCTTGTTGCTCGCCCGCGTCAGTGTCACTTCGCCGTCTGGATCTCCAAGCTTGGCGTGTGCGGTAGCTGTTATGTAGATTGGAGCGGATGTATGTGCTCCAAGCATAGTGGTAGAAATATCTACATGCTCAACGTTGACAAGAACCTTTGGCCGAAACCGAATGCGTTGGAATGCTGCGTTGTTCTCGTTGATGGTCTGCTTGTTATAAGTCTCATGCCAAAGATGACTCGAGTGAAGCGTCAACTTACAAACTCGTCCTCAGCCCCAGTGGAATAGTAGTTCCAAGACGATTTTTTCATTGATTGTTGTGCAACAGACTCGAAGTCTGATATGTTAACGCATTGTGATAGCCTCGGCTTGTTGATCAGAGTCTCTTGACTTTGTTCCCGGTCTTTGGTCTGGGTCGTTCCATTCGTGGACATGCCTGCTACACTGGTATCGATATCACCCAGGTGCTTGGATGGCTCAAGCCACTTATCGAGAACATCGCTCGAATGAATCAGGTCAAAGTCAACAGTCGAGTTTTTGCCCTAGAATAATTAGTAGGTGAGTTTTCCAAGGAGAAGGCAACCCATACCGCATTTTTCAAGATCACCTTCTTTCCACCAGGGTGATCTAACGAAGGAGTCAGTACGAGTGCAGAAATGAGGGTGCTACTCGTCATATATACTTGGAAGAAAATCTGTAAGATCGTAGACCTTGTTCTGTATACTCATTAGTGGGTGCAGTGCCGATTGAGCGATTTACTTGCATGAATGATGAGCCAACAGGAGTTGCCGTTATTGTGTTTCGCAACCTCTGCGGGATGCAATAGCATGATGTAGTCGCCGAAATTTTCTGATCATTCACAAACTGATACTTTTCTTAGTTTTGCCATGCGACTTGTTCGATAAAAATTGCCATTGTTGACCCATAGATAATCCATATCATGTGCGAGTGGAGACAAGTGGTGCAATCAGTAGGCGGGCGACAGAGAAGTCTGCATATTGTGAAACAGAGAACAAAGATGATAAAAGACGAAACGCAAAGAGGTTGTTTTGATTCCAAGTTTGAATGAATTAACTTTCTGGGGAAAATTGAATACTTTAACGATGGAAAACTCAACAATGCGCTGATTAGTGCTTGCATCCAATGATGCGTAAATCACTACCCGAGCCCTAAGGTCGACATCCTTTCCCGTATCTATCTCATCATGTCAAATCTCGACAGAAACGAAACTGAAATGTCGTTCGGTCGATTGTCGGGAGCTTTGCTCTGCCACTGCTGGCTGCCAGAGCTACGCCCAGAGCAGCGCCAAATGTCTGCTGTTCTCTTCCCCTGTCGCTGAAGGAGTCAACAAGACTGGACGTCTCCTTTTACTCTTTACGACCTTGACTGCTCTAAAAGTATTTCTTCGACCACTGAAACTCTGCCCGAAACCACCGAAAGCGTTACTACTGGGTTGTACACCTCTCGTACAGACGTCACTGCAACTTCTAACGAGCAGCCCTCGTCCACAACAGCTACCGTTGTTACAGATCTCAGTACAGAAATAGCCTCTGCATCGACTTCAGCCTTTGGTGAACCAACCACCACAATCGCCATTGACCTGACAGCAGATGCAGTGAGCGCAAGTACTTCAGTGTCCAGCAATATTCCCTCAACAGCACTCGCTGTCAGCACGAATACCGAAACAACTACTACGGGAGTTGAAACAACCACGATTGCAGGCGAATCTACCACTATCAGCTCAAGCACACCTAACGCCTATATCATCCGTCTGGTGAATCCAGAGGAGTCTACGTTTGGCTATGTGTCCTCTTCCCTAGACCACAATCGTAAATTTGGCCCCAAAGAGGAAGCATTAGAGATTCAGATCTCTGCCCCTGAACCAGGCGCCACATCTCAATTGGATTTCGTCCATGCTGAGGAATTCAATGGCACACGCTTATGTGCTGCTCAAAGTACCCATAACACGAATGCCGACTTGGGGCAAGACTCATCCTTGTAAGTGAAGAGGGATCTCAAGTCTGCTGTGCAAAAGCTCACATGGTATAAAACACAGCTTCAACTACCTTTCTACATGTCATCCTAGTAAGTGAAATCTGGAAATCCAATGGACAACGCTCTTCATCCTCTAGTCGGATCACTAACAGTAAAAGGCCCTCCCGGTAGTCTGCCAGCCAATGTTTACCACGCCTGAACTAATTGGGCTTCACTGAATCGATATACATTGGCAGCTGAATCAGCTATTGTGAGTCAACACTGAAAACGGAAGCTGTTCAATGCTAATACTGCTCGCAGTGGATCGTCAACCCTGACACTCTGGAGGTCACTGCTTGGATAAATACCGACGGATGTAAGTCAAAATTTGTGTTGGAAGAGTGAGAATATTGACATGCTGACTTTGCCCTCTTTAGCTGCTCCTCCTACAACTCTCTTTATCCCTGAAACTTCCAATTGGCTTGGTATGACTGGTAGTCTGTCTGCGCTCCAGGCTGCTTTTCCAAACCAGCCATACCGCCGCATCAAGTTGGTTCTTGAGCCAATCTCATAGGTGGCTTCAAATCCGGGGAAGGATGGCAAATACGAAAGGCGGTTGGATATTGACATGAGCGTATCACTTCACTGTACAAATAATGCCTACGTAATCTCAAAACGATATTGCTCATGAAGGAGTAACGCCTTGAAGTTTGCACGTATCAACCTCAATAAAGCACATCACCTTCTCTTTCGACAATCTTTAGTGCTTGGCTGTCTTTGTGGAGCGACACTACATCTTTTTGGAAGAACCTTCGAACTGGCGCGGCGTGGCCGGAAGTTTGTCTACACTACACGCTGCTTTCCCTGATGAGTCTTTCCGTTGGATTAAATTGATTCTGGACTCAATCTCATTTATGGCTGCCAAGCCACGGCCGCAACGGGAAGAAGAAAGGTGTATTGATTGGCCAAAGGACATCAATTCACTATACGGATAAAACCTAAAGCTCTGTCAATCGTCTTCACTTCTCTTTTCTGCCAGTCCACATAATAAAGGCATCTAGATAAAGGGGCGGAATTATATCTTCTAATCGACGCTCCCTTGGTTCGGAGAAAGAAATGTCATTTTCACTTCACTTAGATTAGATCTGTCTGGGCTAATCTTATCGATATGATTAGTGATCGACCATTTCTGAGTTTATCTTGAACCTCGGAATAGAGATAGCAAAAGTCCCTCGATCTCCCCAGACTAACCCCATGGAGCGTCCGCGCCCACTAAATGGGGCGATTATGGTTTGAATGAGACACTAGCAGCGTTTGATCAACGATCTGCCTATCATGTCCAGATAAGAACGGTTACACGGCATCTGTGTTGCGACATGACTGAGTTAAATCCCTCGTGGAAAACTCAATCAGCCTCTTACTCCAACATCTTTTTCTCCCTAACAAATAATCTCGAAAGATGGACTCACGAGCAAATCCCGCGACAACAGAGACCAGAGCGTCTAAGGACCTGCATGATGAGCCCGCTAAGCAAGATGTCAGCGCAGGTATTGTAGTTCCTACGCTGGCAGAGGGCGAAATGCCGGAGACGACCAAGAAGGAGATCTGGTCGTGGTACGCGTACTACATTGGATCAAATGGACTCGCCTTGTTCAATTTTGGACCGACTGCTTTTCAGAACCTACTCTCCCAGGCGGCGCCCAAAGATACAGGGCTTTTGCCGTTTGCGGGTCGCGAGCGAGACGTCAACAGCATTGTCCTTGTTGCCAATGGCATATCCTTCGCTTTGCAAGCGGTCCTCTTCCTCATCATTGGAGCTTACGCAGACTTTGGAACTGGACGACGATGGATTCTTTTTGTCTGGTCAATTATCGCCTACGGTATTGGCTTTGGCTGGTTGGGCGTCCATGATCCCAGCAAGTGGCAAACCGCTACAGGCCTTTACATCGTGGGTTTAATCGCATACCAAATGACGCTCACGTACTGGACAGCGGCATTCCCCTCTCTTGCCAGAAATACTCCACAGCTGAAAGAAGCTGCCCTTCAGTTCGAAGCTGGAGAAATCACCCAATCCGAGATGGATCGCAAAGATGAGATGGAGAGGAGTAGGCTCAGCAACGTTGCCTTCTACATCCAATCTGTCGGCGAAGTGGTTATTCTAGCCATCATCGTGGGCATTATGTTTGGTGTCAAAGTCGACAAGAATGCTGAAAACAACAACTGGGGACTCTCGGTCTTGATTGCTTTCGCGACTGCTTGCTGGCTTGTCCTCTCGATTCCCTGGTTCTTATTGGAGAAGAAGCGTCCAGGAATGAAAGTCCCCGATCACCTGAACATGATCACCGTCGGATTCTGGCAACTTTGGGAAGCTCTCACTCAAATCTGGCACCTGAAGCAGAGCTTGATCTATCTCGTTGGATACTTCCTTCTGGGAGATTCTCTCAACACCACTGTCACGGTTATCGCCACCCTTCAGAACCAGGTCGTCAGCTACGAGACTCTCACTTTGACTTACCTCCTTATCGTTGGTATCGTCGCTCAAGCAGTGGGCATTGGTGCTTTTTGGCTCATCCAGAAGCATTTCAACCTCAGTGTCAAGGCCATGTTCAACGCCGTCATGGTATTCATCATCCTTCTAGACGGATGGGGTATGATTGGCAACTGGACCGATAAGTTCGGCTTCAAGAACGTCTGGGAGATCTGGCTATACCAGGCTTTCTATGGACTATTTGTGTGTCCCTGGTATAGTTACTCGCAGATCATGATCAGCTCCGTCACACCTCGAGGACACGAATTCCTGTTCTTCTCCCTTTTCAACATTATCGGGAAATCATCCAGCTTTATCGGACCTTTCATCAGCAGTGCTATCATTGACGCTTCTCCCGGCGGCACCAACAACAGTGCTCCCTTCTACTTCTTGTTTGCTTTGAGCTTGGTCAGTGCTATTGGAATCTGGTCGTTTCTTGATCTTGAGAAGAGTGCGCGGGAACAGGAGGCGTTCATCATACAAGAGAAGATACGCATGGGTGAGGAGTCAGATGCAAGCAATATTGCGTAGATGTTGTTAGTCTTGTTCATTGCAGCTATAGTAATTTCTATTGGGTCCTGGGGAAGCTTATGCTTGAATTCTTATGTTCGCATAAGGCCATAATATCCCTTTTGGACCTCGAAATCGACCAACACTGTTGAATCAGTTGCCGTAGCTAGGCGATCATCACCGCACAACTTTCTGTGAGGGAAACTGTGTCTTGTAGCAGGTTCTAAGGCTCTTCCATGAGAACTTGCATCACCTTCCTCAAGTGAATCTATCATAGAAACGCGAGACCTAGCCCGAAATCCAGCTGCCTCATTTAACCGCCCCTTATCCATGAAAAGGCTAGAGTACTGAGGTGTAGTTCTCCTGCCGACGCCTCGTTGACCTTTATTACATTACTATTGAGTGCTTCCTGCAACATCAAAGTCGTGTATCATATTATTAATGGTTGTTCAGAGTGTCTTTTATTCTTCGTTCATGTAAAGAAGGACGATTATCTGCTTCATGAACTGGGAACTAGCAAAATATCATCGACGTTAACAGCCTGTCCCGTCGCAATAGATCTATTAGCCGCAATACCAGTAAGTATCGAAGCAGCCCCATCAATATGGCTCGCCGCTCGCATATACTCATCCGATACAGGCGTCCCAAATAAATCATTTAGCAAGACAGTATCTCCACCCCCGTGAGCACCAACGCCATCTTCGACCTTGATCTCTCTTGGCTTCTCAAACAGAGGACGAAGCAGGATCTTGCGGCTCTCTAGAGATCCCTCATGGGCCTGGTCACCACCAGAGTTGACGTAGCTGTTCTCCACGACCTCAACTTCAAGACGTCCACCGGTTCCGTTGAAGCTAACACGGAAACCTTCCCATGGTGCGTATGCTGTGAGAGAGTATGAGAGACTGGCACCGTTGCGGTATTTGACGAGAACGTTCATGGTGTCTTCCATGCTAATCCCGTCACCAAAGACGCTCTGGTCGCGGTAGTAAGCGTCCTCGTGCTCGGCATCCAGATACATAGCCTTCAACTGAGGATTCTGATCGAGGTGAAGGGCAAATGGGTCGGTTTTGGCGACTTCGCTACCATGAGCGCGGGTGTAGAACTTGGTCTTGCCGCGCTGCTCCGCGTTCTCTCGGCCGTAAAAGGCAAGGTCTCCTGTAGCAAACACGGTTTGAGGCCTGGTTTGTAGCCAGAAGTTGACAAGATCGAAGTGATGCGTCGACTTGTGTACCAGCAGACCACCGCTGTTACGCTTGTCCCTGTGCCAACGGCGGAAGTAGTCAGCTCCGTGGCTGGTGTTCAGCATCCATTCTATAGTCATGTTAGCTTCCATCTTCTTTGCCATATTCTCACCATCAACTCACCAAAGTGGACGCTTGTAACTTTCCCAATAGCTCCGGATCTCAGCAACTCGAAGACTTTCGTGTTGTGAGGCGCATATCGATAATTGAAAGTGACGCGAACTTTCTGTCCCGTTCTTTCTACTGCTGAGAAGATCTCTTTGCATCTTGGAGCGTCAATGGTCATCGGCTTCTCAGTGATGACGTTGCATCCCAGTTCAAGCGCCCGAACAATGTAGATGTTATGTGTTCGATCCATAGTCGTAATGATGACTTCGTCGGGCTGGGACTCTTCGATCATCTGATCGAAGTTGCTGGCGAGATACGTCGAAACCTCGCCATGACCGAGTGACTTCAGCTTCGAGTTTGCATAGTTCATTCGAGTCTGATTTGTGTCGCAAAGGGCCACGATGCATGATGTTTTGCTGTATTCCGTTGCGATGGCTGAGTAGAAGAAGCTTGAGCGGCCGCCGGTGCCGACAACGGCATATCGCTTTCTTGTCGCTTGAGTTTCTGCCATGGTGAGTAAAGATATGCGAAGTGAGTCTCGAGACCCCCAAAGTGAAGAGACGCGCGCGGTATTTATCAGGAACGGTCACGAATGGATGACACGGTCGGTTTGGGGGAGGGGGAACGATACTCGGGGTCTCTTCCCCCGAATTGTGGGGCTGTTCGCGGGGGTCATCATCAAGTGAGGGTGGTGATATTTGGAGGATGGCCCAATATCGCATAGTTCTGATAGACTAGACAATCCCTCTAACTCATGGGAGAATATGTCAGTTGATTATAGGAACATAATGTCCGGGTTTGCCCAAGGTTCAGAGAATGCGGCTTCCTTATGACTGGGTGACGATATATGAGCGAGCCGCTTGACCTTTCCAGAAGCTTTGCGATCCAGTTCATGAGCTACTTGAAGTAGAAAGAATGGATCTTTCGATGCTTTGGCATTCATCTGATCAAACTTGTTACTGATTCTTACGATCAAGCTCCAATCCGACATGACGGACGGTTGGTCGGGGAACTCAATGATGTTGACCAACAAAACGATCAGTCTCGAAAGATTGCAGCATGTATGAAGCCTACTTTGTCAGTCATATGGTATTGGCAATCAGGGCTCAACTCACCAGGTTGAGTACTCCGTCCCTCTCCCAAACGCTGACAATTCTAAGCCAAGCCTTGAATATTCGACGCACTCGGACCATGCACCGGGCAATGGAGTGATTTCTTTCTGGCTAATCCTACCATCGATGTCATCGTTCCCAGTCTGAATCACAGCTGGAGAAAGGTAGCACCGCACCCTGTTGATCCACGTCTCATCAAAAGCAAACGTGCCATGGATTCTGTAGAGGCACTCGAGGTATCGGTTGTACATGTTCATCACAAGGTGAACTGGCATTGTCGAGAAATCTTGGAAGAGTTTATCTGATCGGAGGAGTTCCTGCGGTACTGCGTTGCGCCAGTTGGAGAGCAATCGTTCAATACGAAGCTTGGTCTCTGCACGTTGCTCTTGGGACAAACGTTGAGCTATCCTGCTGTAAAGGAAGTTGTGCACTTTGCCTTGGATTATGGCCAACTCAGACCGAGCACGTAAGTAGTTGAACCTAATCGCTCCTGTGTAAGACTCCAATATTCCGTGCTCGCTGTTTGCATGATCTTCCGGAAGCTCGAGGTCTGTTTCGGCATCGAATTGGGTGTAGGGCGCTTTGGCGCGAAGGGCAAGGTCCTGTCCTCATGAGTTAGTTGCTGCACACAACCAGGGGCCAGGGTCATACCTTGTCCAGGATGTAGGCTATCCAGAAGACTCGACGACGTTGTGCTGATTCATCGGGATCGTCAGTGGCTCTCGTGGAAGGTAGTCCCATACTTTGAGCGAGACGGATGGCACTTCCGATGAGTACTATTGCGAGCTGTGGATTTGTTGTTCCTTGGAATAGTATGACCATGCCAAGTAGAACCTGTAGACCTAGAAGATCACCGCTCCATGCCATCAATTCGGATGTGACGGCCTGAACATTAGTTATGCACCGAGCTAGCTTTGGCTCCTCAATCGGCACATCATCTGTGATGCGGTAAGTCATAGCGAGGACAAGGTTGATAGCAGCCCAAGGGATCAACTTCTTTTTGTGATTATCAGAATACCAGTCAACCGTCATCTGCATGAAAGACCTTTTGTCAAACAGCGGCATGTAACGGCCATAGTTGTCGAAGTATCTTTCGAGTACGCCCATGACTTCTTGAAGTGGTGGCAGCTCAAGCTTCCCTGTTTGAGCCATCATGGCTCCCGTTGGAAATTGCGGTGAAATACCCAAGCAAGGTAATGTCGTGTCCTCGTTCCACATGTCTGAGGCTTTGTACACGCAGATCTCGGGGAAGTTCTGGAAGTTCAAAGCTGTTGCATCTTGGGGTAAACCGTCCCATGGTTTCTCAGCGGCAATTTGGTCCAGTCTTGCTTCGATGTGAGCCAAGCGTGACTCAATCGTCTCATCCCTTATGACTGTCAGTATGGTTATACAATGAGCTCAAAGAGCGTGTGCGTAACTCGAGGGAGTTGAAGATGAGTTGGATGGGCTTGTTTCACTGGCTTTCACTCTTCTTCTGTTTGTGATAGCCGGACTTGTGACTTCGGTGATGCTGCAATCGACCCCGTAAAGCTTGCAGTTTGAACGGGTTGGCTTGGACAAGTCACATTTGATCTTTCTCGACACGCAAAGATCGCAGGCTTCGACTTGTCAGCTCTGAGCTACCGGAACAATGCCGACCTCTGTGTCTCGTACCTTTGCGCCTCCGCGCATGACTTGCAACCTTCATGATCAGTTATGGGCGATTGAAGACGTGCGTTACGGTCGAGTCGGAAATTGGGCTTGCTTGAATACGTCCCTAACGGCAGCTATTAGAGCTTGAGCTACCCGACTGTTCCTCTCTCAGGTTGGTGGTTTTTCAGCTCGTCGACTGTGACCAACTCCAACCAAAACCGAACATAATCATTACCAATCGTGACACAATTGGAGTTAGTTGAAGGGAATACGCAGCAAAAGCAAGGGTTTCAGATTTGTGCATCTAATTGCTGGGCCACTTGTTGAAAGTTTGCCACAGCGCATCGAGTCGGCACTATCAAAAACAGCTAGCGTCCGTTACCCACGGAACTCCGTGGGCGAGCTCTTGATGAACCGCCATCTGCCGCGCGCCTATCGTCGCTTCTCGATGCATTCTATGCCTTCTCATGCAATCAAGGTACGATCTAGAGTTTATCGGTCTTCGTCATGAGGTTCACCGTAGGCTGACAAATTAAGATTGGTCGCTCTCCCCGTCAAAGCAATCGTGCTGCTTCGCGGATATTTACCCAGGCAAACCTTTAGAGATGGACACAGCAACGACTTCTAGGGAACCTTTGCAGTGTGAAGAGTTTTTACAAACGCCAACCTCCGCGGTTAAGCGTTCTGCTGTAGTCAATAACACGGCCAAGAAGCACTTCCTGAGATGATATATAATTTGAAGAAGCGGCCGTTGTTGCTTCTCGCCACCAAGTTTCACAATATCGTCACCTCTCCTTGTTATAGTCAACATCAACACAACCTTACACCTTAAGCCATGGCTACTTCTTCATTCCATCGACGTCCTTCTTCAGACTCCTATGATATCGTCATCATAGGCGGCGCAACAAGCGGCTCAGCAATCGCCTGGTTTCTCTTGTCGAACCCCGACTTCAACGGCAAAGTTCTGGTTGTCGAGAAAGACCCTTCTCTTGCCTACTCTGCAACTCAGGCCATCAATAACTGTATGCGTCAGCAATTTGCGACCGAGATTAATGTCAAGATTGCTCAGTATGCTGCCGAATTTGTCAAAGACTCCCGCAAGAACCTCAAGTGTGAGGATGGCGACGGCATTCCGGATATTCCTATCCGCAACTTCGGTCATCTATACCTCGCGGATACTCCTGAGTTTGCTGCCGTTCTTGAGCAAGATCAAAAGCTTCAGGCCGCATGCGGCGCTGGGACTAAGATGCTGTCGGCTGATGAGATAGCTTCCAAATACCCTTTCTTTGCTTTGGATGACATCAAGGCGGGCAGTCTCAACACTGTTGATGAGGGTGCATTTGACGCTCTTGGAATGGCCCATAGCCTGCGCAAAAGAGCTCAACAGCTTGGGGTCGACTACATCAACAATGAAGTTGTTGGAATGACTGGTGTCGGCAACAAAGTAATTTCCGTTACTCTCAAGACTGGAGAGAGCATCAGCGTTGGTGATATCGTCAACGCTACAGGAACCAGAGCTGCCGAGGTCTCACGCCTTGCTGGCATAGACCTTCCGATTGAGGCTCGCCGCAGGTACACGTACATTCTCTCCGTCGACGACCGTCTGTCTCAAGATCTTCCGCTTACCATTGATCCTACTGGTGTTCACATGCGATCATATGGAAAGAAGGACTACCTCGTCGGCTGCCCGCCGATCGGCCCTGATGTCGCTGTTGATCCCGATGACTTCAGCTACGCCGAGGATGTATGGAACTTGAAGATGCTGCCTGTTCTTAAGAAGCGAGTTCCTCAGTTCTCCACGGCCAAGGTCACGCACTCGTGAATGGGTCATTACGAGTTCAACACGTTTGACCACAATGCTATCATTGGACCGCATACTGAAGTTTCTAATCTGTTGTTCTGCGTGGGTTTTTCTGGACATGGAAGTCAACAGGCTCCTACTTGTGGACGAGGCGTTGCAGAGCTCATCACGTATGGAGAGTTTCGCACGTTGGACTTGTCGGCTTTAGGTTATGGGCGGATTGCTCGCAATGAGCCTCTGATGGAGCGAGCTGTCATTTAGATCTGTAGAATGGTTGATCATTAGAACTCTTCATAATGCATTGCTTGCCCATTACCTTCTCCAGCTTGACATTCATGAGATAGTTGCTACGTGAAAGTTAAAAAGCCCCTTCAAGCTACAGAATAACAGGCGCAAACATAATTTCACGCCCGTTCACCAGTGTCTTTGTGAGGATAACTTCCCCAGCGGTCATATACATAGCTGTCTGACCCTTTTCCCGCATGAACCAGAGCGTCACAGGCGTCCCATCAAAGACTCGCCAACAGACAACATAATGTTTTCAGCCATTGACATACAGATTTAGGCTATTACGGGTCCGCGGAATTCCCTGGTGTTCTAAACTTAATCCAGAACAAGGCAAGCCAATGTCGTCATTTGTGTTTGCGACAATAGCCGTGAGGTGATACGAGGTACGATAATAGCCGCAGCGTGTTTGTCATCAGATTTCTTTCAGGGCGTCGGGGACACTTTCCAGTATAGGCGACCCTGGGATACAGAAGGGTGCCCCGCTAAACTGCACCTTCAACATGGCGCGAGAATAGCCGTTTGTTGCAAGAGCTGCTTATGAAGCAATCCAATTGCGATACAACTTCAAATTTCACATGTTCAACATTTTCGCACGCAGTCAAATATGCAAACTTCTCCTCTTCAAAGAGACAAATAGCGAACATTCATCGCAGGCTTCTACTCGACAAACATCAACCATGACCAAGATCTTCCTGTTAGTTCAACCCCGCATCTGCTGTAACTTTAGCTGACCCGCTGGAAACAAAACAGTACAGGCGCTACTGGCTACATTGGCGGTGATGTCCTTCACACGCTGTTGAAGTCGCACCCCGAATACAAAGTTCGAGCTTTGGTCCGCGATGCTTCGAAAGGAGCTGCTATAACCAAGGGTTATAGTCAGGTGCAGATCGTCACTGGAGGACTTGACGACGCAGATGTTATCGCACAGGAAGCCCAAGATGCTGACGTCGTACTCCGTAAGTCCATCCTTGTCCCTGATCTCAAGGGATTGCACTGACTCTCAATCTAAAGATCTTGCGGCCACCGGCCACTTGAAGAGTGTTCAGACAATTTACGAAACTCTCTCCAAAAATCCCAAGAGCGCGAAACCCACGTATTACATCCAGATCTCGGGCGCCAGCGCATTGGCGGCTGGTGAGCTCGCCGACAAGTCGCGAGTCTTTGGCACGGGCAGTGATGTCATTTACAACGATCTCACCGGTATCGACTCAATCAAGTCGCTCATCAAGCAATACCCAAGCCGTGCAGTGGACAACTACATATTTTCCGTTTCAGAGCAAGACTCGCATGTAAAGACAGCGCTTGTTGTTCCTCCCATCATTTACGGCCAAGGTCGTGGTCCCGGCAATCAGCGCAGCATGCAAATTCCCGGGCTCGCCAAAGCGACATTGGAGCGCAAGAAGGGTCTGCAAGTTGGCACTGGTGAAAGTCGATGGGGAAATATTCACATCGCTGATTTGAGTCGCATCTTTCTCAGTTTGGTTGAGAAGGCGGTTGAGGGCAATCAAGACGAGAACATTTGGGGGGCTAATAGCCTCTTTTTCACTGGTGCTGGAGAATTGGTAAGGTTTGCATCGTCAACCAGCCGAGATTTTCATGCTAACAGATTGACTGCAGTCATTTGCCGAAATCTCACGTCGCATCGCTGTCGCTGCGAACGACTTCAATCTCATTCCAACCACAGAAGTCGACAGTCTAGATGGAAAGGAAATAGACAGCATCATCTCCCATGGATCTGTCCTGTTGGGAACAAACGCGCGCGCCGGAGCTGATCGGGCTCGGAAGGTCCTCGGCTGGGAACCAGAAAATGAAAGCTTGGAAGAGCATATCCCGACCACAGTAATTCAAGAGGCTGAGGCGCTTGGCATTAAGGGTAAGAACCCCAGATCCAAGCTTTGAATACCAACATTAATGTTGAATCCGACATAGTCGTGCAATGGAGACACTGAGTGTAATGCTGAAGCCGCGGGGCGATACTGTCGCGACAGGTCATCCCGTAAATGGCTGGTCACAGCGGAGTGAATGGACAGGTTATTATTCTAGCGAATTGGTTGAGACTTTAATTTACAATTCAATATCTATAAATTCATTCGGCATCCTTTTGGAACTTTGATGTTGCAAGGTTCGAGAAGTTCAAGCAAACGGTGCATGCCCCAAAGGAGAGGTTATGATCCCTGAATTCATGCCTGAAGAGTGCGCATACTCAAGAAGTACCCTTAATTTTCTTTCCATACTTGAGCCATTGCTCACCATCGACGCAACTCCTGATCGCGAATTGACTCTTGGGAAGTCGCCAGTGGTGGGAGGATCACGGCCCTTGGCTCGATGCTCATAAGGAGGCCCTTAAGCTCTCTGATGAATGCTGGAAGATGAGAGATGAGGCTATGAAGCAGGATGATGCAGTCCCTAATGATGAAGGTGCTGATTACTGGGGTTTTATCTGTCTGCCCATTCCTGGGGAGGAAGATGGTAGCTTTTGTGGCGAGATTGGGGATGACGGGGCGGATGAGGATGAGGATGAGGATGAGGATGAGGGAGAAGGAGAAGCAAAAGGCGAGACTACGAGTAATGCTGAGAAGAAGGATGATAAGAAGCCTTTTGACAAGCTCGCATCACTTCACCCGGACTGGCCTTGGTTCTTCACCATGCGTGGTATAGATCGCTTTAAGTGGTGGCAGCAAGAGTGTCTCAAGCGCATCCAGGACGACTTCGGCTTCCTCGTCCACAACTACATTGGCGTTTACGGTGCACTTGAGGTATTGGAGAACATTGTGAGTACTCTTCATATTGCACGGCCCTTCCAGGCTTGACTGACTGGCATGCAGATTGTCCAGTTTGACTCTGTCTTCCAGCCTAACTCCAGTTATCGTGATTTCCGGCCCGAAGTTGAAGGGCTTGCTATGACTCTCCAGCGCGGTCAGCTTGACTACAATAGTAAGCCATGGTGCCGTCCCATGAAGATATTGTTCTTTCTGACACTCCCAATGCCCAGGGATCGCAAAACATGCCAATTGACGTACGAGATAGTAGGCTGCCTAGTCCTCGCTACCATTGACGCCCTGAAAAAGCAGGATGTCTTCAAGCCCAACTCAGAGATCCGCAACCTCAGTTCCGTGCTTTTCATGTTCATTCGATGGAAGCTTGAACCGCTCTATTTCGGCATCTACGTGGAGAGCTTGTCTTGGATGTGCAAGGTCGTTGACCTCGCTGAAGAAGCCAACGTCAAACTTACAGCTCCCCACGACTTTGAGAAAGATTACGAAAAGATCAAAAACATTCGAGATAGTCCGGCTGAGCGAATGGACAAGTGGGAGAATATCGACTGGCAATGCCAAGTAAGTTTTCTTGCCGTTACTTTCAGAATGAAGAGTTAACAGGTTTTAAGCTCAGAGACTTTAAGGATGACAAGGGATCTACCAAGCTCTGAGTGCATTACTTTGATATTACTAGAATGACCAAGGCTGAAAGATATCAGCATGAACATGAGTAAGTCCCCCACGAAGAACGTTCTGCCCACTGATTAACATCTTTGTTTGTAGATGGAGTCTTAAAAGTCAGATTCGACGATATGTTTGTTCCCCAGAAAGATGAGACCTACCGACGGAGGACCTTGAATACAAAGAAGTATATGGTTTTTGTTGGTGGATATATAGTGGGTATCAGACTGGATCAAGTATTGCCCTTTGTGTAAGATTATTTGAATTCGAGAGGTAACTGTCTAGGCTCGCTTCTTGTTCAACAACTCCCTCGCCATCTCGCATGATTTGGCAATCTCAACATTAGAAATCACACCAATTCGCTCGTTGATCTCCTGCTCAATCTTAGGAATATCCTTTCCAACACCCTTCGCCCTCCACTCATACGCATCGCCGACAAATCGACTGCTATCAACGAGCCACTGCCCTCTCTCTCTCCTTGACTCATCATAAGCGGCAAACGCATCCTCAATATCTGAGAGACTCTGCACACGCTCATCGGCGAGAAGTTCTGCCATGACTGCGCTGTCTTCTATACAGAAACCAGCTCCGGCGCCGTGGTGAGGAGTTGTGGCATGGGCGGCGTCGCCGAGGATAGCTATTCTGCCCTTGTAAAATGTTGGGACGGGGTTGTCGCCAAGATCGAAGATAGCCCACTGTGAAAATTAGTATTCAACTCATGCCGCTGGACGATGAACATACCACACTGAGAGTCTCTTCTGTCAGCTTTAGAAGGTTTGTCACGGTGCTGTTGTAACCCTTGAAGTCGTTCAAAGCATCCTGACGATGTGCTGTCTTGGTGAGCCTTGTAGGATCACTCCACTCATTCGGATCTGTGCGGAACGCTACAACGTTGAGCTTCTCGCCGTGGTTGACTTGGAAGGTCAAGACATGGCCATCCTGTCCCATCTAAGACTTGTCAATATCATGTCCAGCAGCGCAAAAGGGCCATCAACTTACGTGCATGCATGCATTTCGAGCCCTCTCTTCACCAACAGCCTCAATGGCCTTATCCATAGGAATTAGACCACGATAAGCATACTTGTGAGAATAGCGAGGTCGTGCAGATGGATGATTCTCTCCAAAAAGGATCCTACGGACGCGAGATCCGATACCATCACAGCCAATCAGAGCATCGGCATATGCCGTCGTGCCATCGGAAAAGCTCATGCGAACCTTGCCATTAGGCTCTTCCACTGCGTTATCAATGTGCTTGTTAAATTGCACCTTGCCTGAAGGCAGAAGGTGGATAAGCTCGTTGAGGAACTGAGCTCTGTGAACACCATTTTGGCCGAGTGAAGTCTTGATGCTGAAAGCCACGTTGTCATCCTCGGTGGTGCCATCTAGAAAGTCAAACCAAGTCTTGCGCTTAGACTCCCAGCCATTCCAGGTGCAAACTTTGTGAAAAGCATCGTGTACACCAGGATGACACATCTTCATCGCTTGCACGGCATTGGGAGTGAATGAGACCCCTGCTCCGATCTCATGGAAGTTGTCGGCTCGCTCATAAAGCATAACAGGCACATTGCGATGGTGAAGGGCGATAGCCAGAGTTAGACCGGCAATACCACCACCGACAATGGCTATGTCGAATGGCTTCGTAGTGTTTGACGAGATAGCCATGTTGATTAGTAAATGATAATTAAAGAAACAAATCTGATTGAAGCAATGGACACAAGGCCCCGAGTAGTTCTTGGTCTTTTAATAATAAGGAGTGAAGATGTTTTTGCTCACCCCGTAAAGCTAGCTAGTCCCCATTCTGCCGTCATAGACGCATCCGTCTTCCAGCGCAGAAAACCAAGAAACAGCCAAGAAGATGGGGAAACACCCGGCTTCCGATCCCCACTCGCTGCTTTCCGACGCACTTGGAGTCAGAGCTCGGGGCTTCTTTTGCGGGGAAAATCTCCACGTTGCTTCCGCGGAGACTGACTCGGTAGTTTCTGAGTCGATCTTCTAGATCAAAACAAGCCGCAGAATTTTGGATGCCGACAGAGTTTCAAGCTGGGAAAACGGCACGTGGCCACTGTCAGCTTCGGATGCTGGGTTTCATGAAGGGTTCTTGAGATATTTGGCGTATTTGACCTATCAAAGGAGGGCATTGTCATGTTTTAAGGGCGCCAAAGTCGAAGCTAAAGAATGGAGGCCAGCTAAGCTCCGTTTACAGCCAACAACAAGCTTTGAAAGCGTAGAACAGAGCTGCAAAGAACATATCTAACGCACAAATAGTAGGTCGCAGTAGATCTCAAACATCTAGAACTGGTAGTTGAGCGACACATACCCCACGGGGCAGGGAATGGGTTAGCTATACCCCGAAGATGCATTAGTTCGACAACCTGTGTGTATAAAAGCAGTCCCGATAACAACCTGGTTTACCCCAGATTCTACTACATCATCTAAACCTTTTTTCCGAGATGTCTTCCAATCCTACCATTGTATTTGCCCCAGGCGCTTGGCACTTGGCTTCTTGCTTTGACCCCATTCGCGAGGCACTTCACAGCCGAGGATGGACAACCGAAGCTGTTGAGTATCCATCGGTTGGCGCAGAGCCTCCCACTAAGGGTCTTGATGATGATGCCGATGCTGTCCGAGCGGTCCTTCAACGTCTAGCCGATAAAGGAGAACAGATTGTCCTTGTTGTTCACTCTTACGGTGGTTTGGTCGGTGCCAATGCCGTGAAGGGGCTTGGATACCGTCAGCGCAAGGAACAAGATCTTCCCGGCGGTGTCATCATGTTTGTGTACCTAGCTGCGTTCGTGACACCTCTTGGTCTGAGCATCAAGCAAATGCTCGGCGGCCAATTCCTGCCCTGGATGAACCCAAAGGTAAGCAAACCCGAGTATTCTTACTCGAGCAGACTCCATTCTAACCAACACCAGGGAGATTACGTGTATGCAGACACCCCAGAGGAAGTCTTCTATCATGATCTGACCGGAGAGGCGCTTGACAGCGCCATGAAGACACTCAAGCATCAATCAGGCCGTGTTTTCACAGATACTGTCACATATGAACCATGGCATGATATTGAGACCATGTACTTCTTTTGCGATGACGACAAGGCGCTATTCCCCGTAGTGCAAAAGCAAATGGCAGGTATGTTGGGTCCTGATGCCGTGCAATTCCACTCGAAAGCATCACACTCCGTCTTCCTGTCGAAGGTCGATGAGACAGTCAAGGGAGTTGAGTTAGCTGCCGAGGAGGGTAAGAAGAGAGCAGCTTAGGTTAATACTCAAGGCCTGGAGCATTATGGAATATTTTGGAATTAAGATATCCTGTTAGCTTATGAAATCGAATTCTTATCGCCAGATTCTGAATTGTTTGAGATCACTCATATCCCTACTCTCGTCAAGTGAACGGAACCAGATTGAACGACTTTCCCGATAAGATAGAGCGCACTAAAATGTATGGACCTAACTACTATCAAACTCAGAATTGACAAGTAATAAATTGCAAAACGACGTTCCAGCCTTGACATATCCCTGCGGATCTACGCGGAAGTGAATAGGACGTCTGACACCTTTACCCTGTCTCCTCAAGTGTGCACAGCACTCAGCATCCTCGTTATATGGTTCACGCTGAAAGTGAACTTGGCCACGCTCTTCCATACCCATCTGGTAAATAGGTTCTCTAACCTCAAGTTTTTGTATGTTCGACTCTGGGCTGCTGCAGAATTCGAAGATAGGCTTGAACTTTCCGGGGTCCAGCCACATAGGTCCTATGAACAGTCCTCCAGGCCTGGTTCGCTTGAGAAGGTTGAGAATGGTTGACTCCTTCGTGAGTTGGAACCGTAAAGTCAATCGATTGAGTTTGGGGAGGGTCGGGAGTTCTGAGACGTATTGCAGGATCTTCCAGTTGGGGAACCTGAAGCCTTTCAGTTCAGGAAGTCCGGGGAAGGGAATACCAATGGCCTGGTATGCAAAGTCTTGAAGCTGAGGACATTTCTGGACAAGTCTTACAAGTCCAGTAAAATTGCTTTCATTTTCTCCTTCAGCTCGAATCTGTGGTGCTGTCCAGTCTGTGACTCTTTCGAGCTAATCTGTATCGCCAACTTCGCTAGGATCATCGTCACGTTGCCTGAAGGCAAAGACTTGCGTTGGGATATTAGTGTTGAGTGATGTCACGGTCGCCAGCACATGCGCAATATCAGGTCTGTCCCAGTCAATCGTGTTGAGTTGATCGCTAGCCAAGGCAAAGAGCTTCATGTCGGTATCGTGAAACAAATTGAGACATTGAATTTGAAGCTTGGCAGCAACCAATGATTGCATGACAACGAAGAATGTGTCGTTGCTGCACTGCCAGGTACTTCTCATGGTGGAGCGCTCCTCGAGTTCGCTCCTGATCTGGTTTTGATGTTTGAGACAACCCTGGGTGTGAATCCTCAAAGCTACGATGCCCAATGGATTTCCAGGGCCTTTCGCAAGTGGCAGTATTGATAAGTGTTCGAATATTTATATACAGCTGGGTTTAAGTACAAACTAATCACGGTTGAAAGGCTAAGTGTCAATGCATTGGCTGTTTTCCGTCTCATTCAAGTAAAGTCGAAATTATAGCTCACAGGTGTCAAGATCAAAAGATTGTGCCTCAAGGTTGTCAATTCAAGTATCTGATTCTGGGTGAGGCTTTTTTCCTATCCGTGACATAATAGTCAACCCATCCTCCAAGAAGTGAATGATTGTTTGTGGATCCGTTTACTTGGTACCGGGAACGTTGACGGTGAGGCATCTGGCGATGTCGCCGGCAATAGAAACAGGGCTATGAAATATTCAGTATCATTTTGAATCAAGCAGATAGCGACTAACTTACCAGCCGATGACGTCGACGATTCCAATGATGCTGTCGAGGCTAAGGTTGGGGAGACATTGGGTGATGCCAGTGATCCGGAGAAGACAGGCAGGGTTGAAGAGAGATGGGAGCTGTCGCTCCTCCATCTGAGGGGTAGCAGCCGCGACGGCGAGACGGGAAGAGCGAGGATGAGTGAGGCCTTCATGTTGATGGTTTGAGGGATCTGAGAGATCTTGAGTTGAGTGATTGTTTGATTTTTGTGATAGAAGAGTGTGATTGTGAGTGCTGAAGATGGACTGATGAACGGGGACGAAGAAGGGTTTTTATAGATATCCAAGCCCATACAGAGTCAACACAAGAAGTCCCTCAGGCCATCTCTCCTCCCTGCTCAACGATCACAACCTTTGTGAATGTCTGAAAACCACAAGGGATGAGGGGCCGGCCGAATTCCTCAGGCAGTCGTCATCCCACGGAGTTGAAACTCACGATAGATACATTACTTTCCATAGGCTATTGATAGTCCCAACAGGTCGAAGCCGTCCCGTAGCCGTGCGAAGACGTTTGGAGTTGCACGGGCTCAACGTCCTGGCGATTAAGTTTGTCTTACCGCGTTGGGCCGAAAGCATAATTGTCTGGTATATGATATTTCAACTTGGCAACTTTCATGATAACTCTTACTATTCTGAGACCTGCCGCTGCCATTTATGTCAGAGGCGTCTGTCAATGTAACAGCATCGGTTGATTTGCAGACGATCAGGGTGAAGGACCGTTCTGAATGGACCGGAACCTTTGAAGTCTGCCCCTTGACTTGAATATCTTCGAGGCGGCGAGAAGGATTCGAGATGAAGCTGGGAAGTGAAGTTCCGATAAACTTGGTTTTACTCAGATGTGCATCAGTAAGGTTTCCAGCTGCATCTACATTCACATATCACTTCTCTAGTCTATTGAATCTTGGCTAAGTCTTGTTTGTCTTCTATCTGCAGCGGCAACGGCAGGGCTGTGGTCGAGAAGCTGTCTTTTGAAAACAAATCTTCATTCAATAACTTGTTCGTATAGTCAACCCCCGCAAAGCATTTTAATTGTGAGACAATAGGACGTTCCCTTTCTTCAGCCGCACGTCAAGCGGCAAGTACCGTTCCCTTCCTGGCCATCCTTGCATCAGTCTGATCGACAACAAGGGCCAACGTCCTGTCTCAACGTCGAACGTTCCAGGACACCAGCTTCTTGGATATGAGTGGTACAGATAAGATGATCTGCAAACCGTTACTTATGCCCGAAATATGAGGATCAACTCTCTGCTGATCTCTATCGACTCGCATACGCGACTGCATAAATACGAAAATCCTTCTGCGGGGCACCCATCATCTCTTCACTGTAACAGGGCGCGACATCTCTCCCTTGAGTACTTTAGTCTTGTAAAGCCGAATGCAACCTACGATCTCATCACAACCAACATCGACCGGGGGAGACATCCGAGTCACATAACTGCACTGTCAATCTTGATATCTCCGCATCAAAATCTGCAAGTCGTCCAAATAAGAAGAGGCGGGAACTGTCATGGCAGTCTGTGCCGTCTCTTGGCTCACAAAACCGGAATGGAGCAGCGTTTGGACCCCCAATGTCTTGGAACTGCGAATATCAGTGGTGCGGATGTCGGTCAGGCGGAGGTTCCTCAGCGGTATTCCGAATGGCAGCTTGGCATTGGCCAAGTGCGCTAGATGAGCTGTCAGTTACATAACCTATCGGGATCTAGATCGAGCGGCCCGTCGCGAGCGGAAGTTTACTTGAGAAGCTAATATTAGGGGTTGAAGGCATGGCTAGTCCCGGCAGGCAAAAAATGTGTTCTGCACCTTCAGCTTTCAACCATATTGAGAATTGAATGCGCGAGTTCCATGAAATTACAGGATTTTATGAGACTTATCATGTAATAAGCCTCAGACCAGCAGGTCTGGACTTGGGCGTAGTGGAGACCTATGTTCAGCTCCAGTTTCAATCTCATCACGCCTACCAATGACTTTTCTTTCTCTTCTGGTCATTTGCTGAAGCAGTGTGGTGCCCCCATCAGTCTCTCTGTTGTTATGTCACGGTGCGATAATCAGTCAGGAAAACCTCTGCTGCCTTACCCGCCAGTGTCTTTGCAGGGCTGGTTGGTAGTTGGAACTTTATGCATGGTCGAAGAATGTGATGGATGACAAGTGGCAGCGGAACGGCTAGCCTTGACCTTAACTTTGTAAAACCTCCGATGGAGTGAGGATTGCTGGATATGATTTGTGATATTCACGATAGACGTACCTAACGATGCATGGACCGTCAATATTCATTATGGATATATCGTTTTGACTCAGAACCAAAGTAAGGGAGCTCATAATGGACTCATGGCAGATTGCAATTAGTCAATCGATCACCTGACGATGTATCCATCGTGATGATCTCGGATGATGTACATGCGTCCCTGCCATGTTGGGGTCGGGCCAGCTGATCAAAGTCTTACAGTTGGAATTAGCCTGTAGCGTCTGCTTGATGTAAGCAAATACTTGCAGTACTCAACAAAAATACTCAAATTAATTGAAATTTGCTGGAGTCGGATCTATTACTCCTTGAGTATCGCCGATCATCTACAAAACAGTGATGAGGTTGGTGGCGTGCCATCGCGAGTTGGAAGTTGAACCTTGCATCCAACCTCGTGGTGGAGAAGACAGACTAAGCTCAGCAGATACTTCTTCCTGTCCACCCGTTGCTTACTAGGTAGTTAAGTTGTCCCCCCCACCCGAGCCAATGGGTAGCGAATCAATGCTGAGGGTGTCTGGCGTTTCATCTGTTTGTCCCTGTCCGAGATAGGAGACGGAGCTGAAGCTCAATTGCTGCCACGAACTCACCCTGCGGCGAGGAGAAAAGCACTATCATTGGGCACAACAGAACTTGTGAAGCCCTTGAAGCTGAATTGTATGAAAATCGTGTCAATGTAGATATTGCGAATACCCTTCCAAGGATATCTCGGCAATGAAATACCAGCAGGCAGCTTGAAGCTCAATGCCCGAGGACAGACATTTCCGGAGTGACTACCCTGCAACTGTGCAATATACATGAGTCAGTCGCTACAGGGCTGGGCAAGCTATACCCGCACGGGTACCCGTGCAAATAGAATATCATCACATAAGCAACGCCGATTGTTCAAAAATCCCTCATACCAGCCAATTGAAGCCAATTGACCGCTCAAGACCTTATCAATCATTTATCCTAGATTTAGGGCCCTTTATTTACTTAATCCACTATCAATTAAGTCTCCACTTGCCCCTGTTGTGATGGAATAAGCCCTTGAAGTCTTCCCTGATGATGCCCTCCCCCTAGAGGCTGTTTTCAGCTCTCAGGCCGAGTTATATGCAGCAATCAATGAGTGGGCAAGCACGCGAGGTTACGCCTTCGTTGCATGGAGATCCTTAAAGGCAAAGACACTCAGTCAAGCTCTCACAGTTACCTATATATGTGATCATGGAGGAGGGCTTAGATCTAATCAGGCCAGCAAGAGGAAGACTTCATCTCGCCGCATAGATTGCCCCTTCTCAATTAATGCCATAGAGAGCAATTGCAAGACTTAATAGGCAGTTAAGCACCATAAAGATCCTTATATTTATATATATAATTATAAGCCGAGCTATAGGCCAAGGGCATATCTAGTTTATTGCTAATTAAGAGGAGATTAAGAGTAAACTATTTAACTGCTTATAGAGGCCAGCATAAAGCTAAAGGAGATATAATTATATATAAGGCTTATAGATAAATTCACCCTTACTATATAGCATAATATCTATAATACCATTATATAAAGTAAATAAGACCTTACTAAAGGTTAAAGCTCTATTTATGCCTTTATAGATAAGCTTATTAAATAGAGCTTTAAAAGTTACTTCTGCCTTAATGAGGATAGTAAGGTTATAGCTATATTCTTTATTAATCTAGAGTCTCTTATATATATTAAGTTATATCCTAAAGTTATAATACTTAACTATATATATAAGATTAATAAGTATAGAATGCCTCTTCTTAATATTATTAATATTAATACTTATAGAAAGACTTTCTATATTGCATTTATCTTTATAAGCAGTAAGGAAAAAGTAAATTATCTTTAGGTTCTCTCTTGCCTTTAGGAGATATATAAAGGAAATTAAATAGCTCTTCCCTCTATTATAATTATAGATTAATATCTTGCTTATATAAATGCAATTATAAATACAGTTACCTTCCCTAAGCTATCTTACCTCCTCTATATATAGTATATTAATTAGGCAGTCTTAGCTCACTATTAACTTTAGTTTATAAAGAGTATAGATAATTATAATAGATAGAGCAAATAGTAAGAGTTCTAAAAGAGCTTTAATAGTATTATAGCTTTAAAGACTTAAGCTATTTATAAAGAGAGGCTTATAAAGTTTAAAGTTATATATACTTTAAGCTATTATAATAAAGTAGGGTATATTATAATAACTTAGTTAAACCTATATAAAGAGAAATTCATTAAGGCTTAAGTAAGGAATATACCTTACTTTAGTTAAATAATAACTTTACCTATAGAAGGGATATATAACTTTATTAAGAGATATCTTACTAATAATTAAATAGATCTCTTTAAGTATTAAAGGCATATTAAGTAAGCAGTAAATAATTAGCTATAGAGCCTCTATAATAATATTATATATAATAATATTATTAAGCTAACTTATTAAAGTATTTAATTATTATGCCTATTATTTAATACTATTAATAATTAAGTTTCTTATAAAGCTATACTTATAGTTAAGAAGTAAATTAAATAATTAAAAAGCAATATATCTATATATATAGAGATCTTTATAAGAAGCTTTAAGTTATTATATATTTATATCCTTAAACCTCTATTAATAAATAGGCTTTATCTTTAACTATCTTACTTTTACTTCTATTAGCATTTATAATGCTAAAGAGCTCCTCTACTTTTTATTAAACCTTAAAGGGTATTTAATTGCCTTACTGATAGATTAATACTGCTAATAATAAGTATATAGTAAGAGCCCTATGCATTTAAGAGAGTTAAGAGGGCATTATAGCCAAGGGCGCAGCTATAATGCTCTATATATCAATAAGTCAGTTATAAGCTGACCTTAAAGATATACCCTCTCTATTATTATAATATATTGCCTACTTTAATGCCACTCTCTTTAGTATTATAACTAATTATATAGCCTTCTATAAATCCTTAATTGCAATTTAATATAATATAATTTATTATAATAATAATAACTAAAATAAAGACTTATATAATAATAATATATATAAAAGTAATTACTTCTACTATATTAATATTAATGCCTTCTCTAATAATCTCTCCTCAAGCTGCCCCTCAGTCTATATGCATTATAGTTACTGAGCCTAAGAGATATAATAGCGCCCCTACTATCTATAGACAATATATATTAGACTGCAAGAGATAGTATTTACAGCAGCCTTAATATCACTGCACCAATAGGCAATATCAGAAGGCAATAAAGCTATACCTAAAGTATATAAAGGTCTATTACTATTAGGCTTATAGCTTTAAATAGATAGATATATGTATAAAAGCTTCTAATAGAAGAAAGCTTTAGGATTAGACTAAAGAGGAGATAAATATATATATTGACTTTAATAATAAGGAAAATATATAAGAAGATAAGGAAGTTGCCTACTGGCCTATATATATTGGCTAAAGAGGTATTAATAATAATATATTTATAGTAAAGTAAAATATTATAATACAGTAAGTATATTATAATAATTAAATAGCTACTTAATAAATTAATTTAATAGTAATTAATTAAAGAAATAGTTATATTATTAAATAAAGTAAAAAAAATTAAATTATTAATTAATATATTATTTATTTATTATTACACTTAATAGACTTTTAGATTAATATATAAATTTATCTTAAATTAAGCTTATATTTATAATACTGCATTACTATAAATATATTATAAAAGTTATATAATAAGGCATCTTTTAATTAAAATATATATAGATAATTAATTATTAATATATTAAATAATATTTAACTGCTTTAAATAGTAATTAATATATAAAATAAATTATAAGGAGTATACTTAAGTAACTATAATAACTTATAATATACTTAAGAAGCTATAATGGCTTATATTAATAAATAACTTAAATTTAAATTGCAATAGCTATATATCTATAAATTTAATAAAAAATATAGCTTTTAGCTCTTTCCTTTCCTTAATATAATATAATATAATATAATATAATAAGCTTTCCAGTTTATATAATATCTATAACTTTAAATATACCTTCTAATAATAATAATAATAATGCCAGCTTCTAGATCTATAAGGATTAAACTGCCACTCCTGCCTGCTGTTTTCCTTTTAACTAGAACAACCAGTTTATCTTGCAGCCTTCTTAGACTGCTAATTCCCTGCCTTAGGGTATAAGGGTGCAAGAGGCAGCTGGCTTCTTGCCTTCTATCCTTATGCCTGTTCTTTATGGGCAAGAGAATTAGGGAGTTACCCAGCTAGCCTATAACCAGTTTAATGTAAACAGCTAGGTAGCTTAGAATGCTCCTTAAGGAGTAAATATTAATATGGCTTTCCTGATACTGCAGCAGTTATATACTGCATATAATATCAGCTTTACCCCTGCTGGTTAAGCAGTGACTGTAGTAATATATCTATAAAGATATAATATTTAGGGCAACTGGCATATAGGTTAGCTTTATAATGCTATTAACTAACAGCTGGCTTGCCTAGTCCCTGATGCTATGCCTTTCTGGATAGTGCAGTCTCTGCAGCAGCAAGATGCTGCATACCAAGCAGGCCCTATAATCCCTAGCATAATGTGGCCTATGCCAGCAATAAGTATGACTATATATATATTAACACTCTAGGTGGCTCAGCAGAATGGTATATATATTAATTCAGTTAATCTATAGGGGCATATTGTATAGACTTGGCAGGGGAGGCAGTAGGAAGGATAATTAATAGTATATTGCCTTATTTATAGCTCTTGAGAAATATACAATATTGCCTTTATATAATATTAGCTTATATAACGTAGTTGATAAGCAAGTTGGCCAGACAAGCGAGTTGGCCAGTATACTTTTCACCTTAAA